>JAPMOR010015793.1:443006-488839 GCA_026543865.1 Argiope aurantia
TGAATCGGCTAAACGCCAAGGAAAGTCATAGACTTACTACTCCGACCCAATCAAAGGCACACGGAAAAACTTAATGACTGTACCGTCGCGACAGCAATACTGGAGGGAACTGTGGTTGAGTCTTAAGGGCCATCACCGGCCATGGTACAGGTCTTCCCTAAGAAAGTACGTCCCGTCATCAATGGAAGGAGCAAGACCCCCACCTTTTCCTGTACCCTCAGAAGTGGCGAGAACCAACCACCCAAAACCGGAGGAAAGAAGGAAAAGATAATATTTAAGTTCCACAAGAAAAATTCATAATCATCTCCAGTGATAAAGCAGCCAGCATATACAATATCATTTGCAAAAACTATTATCTTGAGATTTTAGATTGAGTTTTAAACATCTGAAAGCTGCAAACTAAGCAATTCTTATATCACCATAATTAAAGAAAAATTTACTGCCTTAAATTTTTTTAAAAACCAAATGTCACAATGTTAATATGGCATATATTGTTGCTTATCCTAAATTTCATAATCAACCAAAAAAGTATAAATTTATAACATGCAGTTCTATCACTTCTATGAACAAATTAGGAGATATTTTCTCAAAATATTTAAATACTATCTTCGACTTTTTTTGAAAAGGAAAATTATACCTGGAGTATAAAAAACAACAACAAAGTAACTGAATTCCTTTTTTAAAAAAATAGAACTGATTCAATGGAACTTTCAATACTTTTACTGGTATTTCCTTCGCTCAACTACAAGAAGTCTATTTCTATAACCTTCAAAATTTATTCCTAACTTACTGGAATCTCCGACTGCATTCTCAAAACTTTTATCTACAACGGAGAAAATATCAACAAATAAAAATTATCCTCAAAAATGTCCTCTCTACTGGCTTCATTTTCTGAAAGAACTCAACTCAACTTTCAGATACATTGATGCTTTAATTCAATTCAACCTACAACCTCTTTGCAAAAATATTTATTCAGACGAGCTCAAACTTATCAAATCCAGTAACCACTACCACCTACACTATATTTAGACCTAATTATAGAAATACAAAACAATATGGAAATTGATATTTATGACAAAAGAAACAAATTCAAATGTAACATTACAGAATTTTTTGGAACCCTAATATTTTTGACATAAACACCGTTTTAAATCAACTCATAAGAATGAATAAAACAGACAACGAAAGAAACTCAGTTACAAACCAAATTAAACGCTTTACAGATAACCTCGCCAACAATAACATGCCCACCTCTGTCTGTAAAGCGTTAATCTGTAAGTTTAAGATGTAAGTAAAGGATTGCATTTCAAAGCGATGTTGATGCAGCTCTTTTTAAAACTGCGGTAGGGTCACCCAAGCCATTAAGGTTTGAATTCAAATTCGAAAATGCATCTTTTAGCCAAAATTTGAAGATCTCAAATATTTCAATAAATATTATTTTTTTTTCTTTCAGACATCTTACATTTAAAACTGTCTTTTCTATACATTTTTTTCTTCAATATCGCTCTAGTCACTCTATAATTTAAATTTTTTACACTTTTCACTTACAACTTATTCTTTATTCGTTATCCTCATCGCCCCCAATACTTTTTAGTCTCAACAGCAATCCTCACAAACGTACAACAAAAGTCGATTCACTTGATACAATTCAGACATATCCGACGACTTCCGCCCACGCCAAAAGTCTTTTTCTTAATTATCTACCTTCTATTTTTGTTTACCTTTTTTGTAATGTGTATCTGCTCTTTTTTTACTTATACTATCATTTTATAACTATTTATCTTGCATCGTATTTTTAATAACGTGTTCTAATAACTTCCGTCTAATAACTTGTTCATCTCTCAGTTGCGAAAAAGAGAAAGTCATAATAGGCCCTTAGTTTAGTTTAGTTATATTAACGTCCCGTTGTAAAGCAACACTAGGGCTATTTTTGGGATGGGTCTCGTAATTTTGAACCACAATCAGAAGACGAGGATGACATCTGAGCTGGCACCACCACCCCTATCTACACCACACCACACCACACCGGCCGGAGGACGTTTGGCATGACGGATTTAACGTGCAACAGACCCCCTTACACGATGGTTCTTCGGTGGAATCGGGTCTCGAACCTTACCACCAGGCCACCACGGCCTAAATAGACCCTTACAGAAGTGACTAAAGCAATAAAACATTAGCCACAGTGTTTTCCCGATTTTAAATCCCCAGTTGAAAGCCTATGCTTAGATTGTTTAAGTACATTTTAACTAAGCTCCTCAAAATTGGGGAAATATACAGCAAAATATCGGGGAGTTTCAAAAACGTCACTTAAATTTTTTTCAAAACACACACATTTTTTTATTTTTTTTTACTTAAAATATTGTATTACAATTCCTTTCAAGATTCTCTTAAAGAACGACGAAGGCTTATTGTTGACCATTCTGACATATCAAGCTGCGTATGACTTGTAATGCTGATATTCATGCAACTGAGTTGTACTATTTGAATTTATATTCCGGTAAATCTATAAAAAATGGGTATAAAAATGTGATATAATCTTAATATAATCTTTAAAAAATGGGATATATTTATCATGAATATCTTTTTTTCCTTACTAAATTCACTGCTAAAAATTCCCCTTTTCCGATCCTATGTTCTGTTGCAAAAATGACTAAACAACCAGATATATACAAAGTATTAATAACTAAAATACAAAAAAATTCAATTAGCATTAAATGTATAATACTTATTTATAACCGAAGCGTATTGACTCGAAACATAGAGAAATTGTGATGCTTTAACAAAAATCTCTCTCGGGAAAGAGAAAATTTCAAATACAACTTTTCAGCAATATAACAATACAACACAAAAACAAAATCAACATAAGTATCTATATCGTTTACAGAGAAAAGTAGAAAAAAAGAATCTAAAATATATGAATAGAGAAAAGTCTATTTCCAATCTCGTCCTTACACCACAATCAAAATAATACAAACAACAAAAAATTAGGAACAACCCAATTAAATATAATAATAAAAACATTTTTAAAAAATACATTGTTACTTGTTCAATAAAAGCAAAGTTTTTTAATTTAATTATTTTTCACCTCTTATAGTCTATAATTTATACTTCATCATAAATCTTGTCTGATTTCTTTTCTCAAATTTCCAGCAAAGATTTCCATTGTTATGTGACAAAATTATCAAATTAATAGATTAACTGATATTTAAATTCTAAAAATACAAAAAGGGCGCATTATCATCGAGGATACACAAAACATCCAAACTAGCAACCGGAAAACAAATCAAGTTAAATAAAAGTGTATGATAAAATAAACATCCAACAAAAAAATAACAAGGATGATTCTATAATGTTAAATAACGCTTTACTGAATACCCCATTTCAATTGCTGTTTGTTCCAGATGATTCGAATCAATGACAATTGAAATCATTTAAATGACTAAGATAAAAATAAATCCACAAATACAGGTACATGTCATCATGCCAAAATATTGTAAATTAAAAATCACACTCAGACAAATATACAGAATCTGATGTAACAGCAGCAACCACTAATGACATGTGACATTTTGTGAAAACATTCTGTAGCTAATCAATAGAAGAGGTTTTGCATCAATAAAATATTTTGATAAATTTTACATATAACATTTTGATATAACAGTGATGATATTCAAAATTAATTATAAGACACCTCCTAAAAATAAACTACAATGCGAGTGTTTGTGCAAAGATTAATATAAATCTTAAGAGTATGTTTTGGGAATGTTCAAAGGCACAAATGCACTATCTTTGAAATTATTGCATCGAATGAAAAATGAGTCTTTTATTAGTAAAACAATCAAATGAAACGCTCTTTGGTATGTTGGAAAATAAAAATAAACCCAAAATGTGTCTTTTAAAGCAAAAAATTATTTTAAGATTGGACCTTATTTTCGGATATTATATTAAAATCATCACAGGCTCAGTCTTTGAACACAAAAAGGAGAGGAAAGATGGTAAATATCTGTCATCAAACAAAAATAAGCAAAACTTACCGGAATCGTTGGCAAGTTCTGCATCAATGTCAGCGGCCAAACAGGTCCTTAATAATGAGAGGTAGAAAACGCAACCAGGAAGTGACATCATCTCGAATGAGGTAAAAAATTTTACCGCGCCTTTCTGGAACACTTCAGAATTTTAAAATGTATAAAAGAACCTCCTTTTCGAATTTCACCGCCACGACAAAACCTCTTTTCATTGTGTATTGAACAAAGAATACTCCAAAGACGCGTTGTGCCAATGCAAGCCAGTCTCAATGATTGGACCCGTTTCTACCCGATACGATAAGTTCGTTCACTGCCAACGCGCTCTTTTTTCTTTTATGATTTTTACTTTACTTTTTCAACTTCCAGTCCCGTTGCAGCCACACATGAAGAAGCCTAAAGTAAGAGCGAAGCAAACAGAAAAATGACCTGTTCATGACCTCAAGCTCCTTTCTCCTTGATAACACGAGCAGAGAGTGTACCTTTCAGGCCTCAGTCGTTTCGCGACTCATCGACCGATGCATTCCCTGACAGAGGTCAAACAAAAATCTTCCCATAAGTGCTATGGTGGAATTATAATGTAATTAAGCCTTCCTGCGATATTCGAGTTTGAATTTCGATTGGTTGCATTCAATCATGAGGTAATTTATTGACAATACTTTTGCTATGGTAAAATTTCATTTTTAATACAATTTATTAAAGAATTTGTTTTGAATAACGATCGACTACAATCACCTATAGGGTAAATTAACGAAAGCTATCAGATTTCAATACATTTATTTTATGATGTATTTATATTTTCTCAGCGAAAAATTTTACACTCCAATTTAATAAGAAGGCAATGAATTCACAAATAGCACTTTACGTGGGGTTTTTTTTTATATATATAATTTAATAATTTTTTTCTATTTGATATGAAACACGTCTGTTTCGTTGTTGTAAAGCATTTTATGATATTTTTTTAGTTGTGTTACTATTATTTCTACAATCATTGTTTCTACTTTGACAAGCCATTCGTTTCGACCGACGTATTTTGTAAGGAATTCCCGGATTCACGATAAAATTATAAAAAGAATACTGCTATGTTGTCTAAATATTGGCACATTAGGCGTGACTGAATTTTGTTTCAATTAAGTATACTTTTAGCATTCGATTTGTCATTTCAATTTGTAATATTCGATTATGGTGTTAAACAAATTGTTGATTGCTTGAATTTAAAACCATTAGATTTTTTTTTTCTTTATGACATACTCTTAACTTTTCCCGTCACTTAAAGATGTGTTTTCAGATATTCACTTAAAAGAAAACCCACGAAATCCTTGAATCAAAGCACATCAAGAAGAATTTTAAAATTAGATAAATATTTCTTCGTGAAACGAAATGTTTTCTTTCATTATTGTGAAGTATTTCATACTGTTTTACATTATCATTTCTGGATACGTGATTAGTTTTAAGTGATTAGTGACTTATAACTAATAAGTAATACGTTATTAGTTATAAGTGATCATTATTGATTTAGTTATAAGTGATTTTCCAGTTCTTATATTCAAAAATCAAATGAAAACAGGGCGAGTACAAATGATGGAACCGATTTTAAAAAATCATATTTTCGAAACTACTGCACATATTACAATAAGTGATACATGAATTTAAAGAGAAATATACCAAGTTTTATTTTTTTTCAGTTACAAATGTTTGATGCGTGACACTCTTGTTACATTGCATATGTCCAATATGTAATCCATTCGTTCCAAATATCTTGTAGCATTTTGTTTTGTCTGTTATCTTTGACATGACCCCTCAAACAGAAATCATTGAGACAAGACATTGTTTATGCACCAGCAATGCCGAAAACATTGCCAGAACTTAGAGAACGCATTTGTGCAACATTCAAAACCATTGAAAGAGTGATACTACAAAATGTTTGGAACGAACTCGATTACAGATTGGACGTATGCCGTGTAACAAGAGTGTTACACATCGAATATTTGTAACTGAAAAAACTTGGTATATTTCTCTTTAAATCCATGTATCCCTTATTGTAATATGTGCAGTAGTTTCGAAAATATGAATTTTTAATTTCGGGTTCATCATTTCTACTCACCCTGTACTTACCTTATAGCAAAGTTTGATTTCTTAATTTAATTAACCAAAGAAAATTCTAATGTTGCGATTTCTTTTTTCATGTTATTTGATGTTAAAACATGAGTACTTCTGGAAAAAATACTTAAACATAATAAAAGTAAAAACAACAAATGATGCTTTCAGCTCGCACTGAGTCGCGTACAGAATTATATCTGCAGCTATTACAACAGGTTTAGTGGATGAAACCTATCGAAACAAAATCTCTTGTTTCTATAGATTCTCAGAATTCATTCCTGATCCTGATGATTTACCCTCCTTTATTTTCGTTTATTCAATAGCTACCGTATAGTAATCATACAAATTGCCGAAAGCTTATTTAATAAATGACTAACCATAAAAAATTGAACGAGTCTGATATTGGCATTGGTGAAAATATATGAATATGACAGAATCTGAAACTAAGCATTCTGCAAGATAGTTGATTATGTACATGAAATAATTCTCTTTTACAGAGTAAGCAATTATCCAAAATCCTCTATTTGTGCCTATATATGTGCTGCCGTTTGGTGAATGTGCCTAGAATTCAAACTCAGGGCTGCCATCTATCTTGCATCTAAGCATGCAATAAAATATTGGAGTCCTCTGTGTGCCCGGCTAATGTAAAAAATCCTAGTATCTCAAAAGCCGTCTACAAAAACATATTGGAATTCTCCCTTCCTTCAGAGTAATAGGAGGGGGATACCTGTTGAGTTATAATTGAAAGGCCCATACAGTTTTTCACACTAATAGGACATCTTATGGTTGTTGTTTGCAGTTTGAGAGATAGGTTTTAAATACAGAGTAGGTACAAGGTAGGCAGAGTCTAATATTTACAGATTCGGACAGAACACGTCAAGACGAGTATTTTGATGTATAACGTGTGTAGTCCCCGAATATAGCGTCATAGTCTAATAATACGAAGAACGTTAATTACGAATCCGGCAGACTGAATTTCAAATGATGATGCATACGACGATTGAACAACATGGAAGTTTCCCTAGATGACTATGAAAATATGTGGCAGCCTGTGAGAGGAAAATTGCGTCTGCAAATGAATATGCAAATTGACGCCGCTGCATATAAGGCTAGAGAACAGGTTTGTTGAGAATGAGACGCGCTATACTCGCTAAGAAATTACTGTACTACGTAACGTTGTAGTTCTGAAATGAGCAACTATTCGATTGGGTATCGTGTTTTCATGGTACTGACTTCTCATGAATTCAAATCCCCAGCAGTTGTGGTGACAGAATTCAAGAAAAAATTCGGCAATCACAGCAAAACGACGCTCAAAAGAACGTACGAAATATTTAAGGAGACTGGCACTGTGTTGGACAATGTTCTAGCGATGGGGAAATAAAGAGATGCGTGTAAGAACGGAAGTGAATGTTCCGAAAGTGAAAGAAGTGTGCGAAGCAAGTCCATCCACTTCGGTACGACAGATGGCACGACAAGTCCAAAAGCACGGTGAAACGGATAATGAGGAGGGGTGTGGCTCTGTTCCCTTACAAAATTCAAATCAATCAACCATTGACCGATGGGGATGGTTTACAGAGGTTTGATTTTGCAAACACGATATTTAATAAGGGTGAATGTGGCGAAATTGATTTTAATCGGATGTGGTTCAGTGACGAGGCGCACTTCCATCTCCAAAGGTATGTTAACAACAGGTATGGAAATTTTGGGCACTGAAAATTCTAATCATACAATAGTTTGGCCACTACATCCATTAGGCTCACAGTTTGGAGTGCGTTATCTGCCGAAAGCATTATTGAGTCATTTTTTTTTATCGAAAATGTCACTGGTGAAGCTTATTTGAACGTATTGAATGACGATGTCATCCCATTCTTGCATAGTATAAGTAAGATAGGCGATTCTTAGTTTATTCAAGGTAGTGCTAGACCTCATCGCACTCAGCGAAACTTCGATTTCTTAGCGGAACATTTTCACGATAGACTGATCGGGTTGGATTCCATTACGAAAACAGGCAATGGTATAGAGTGGCCACTTACTCCCCAGATTTTAACCCGTACGACTTTTTTTTTTTTTTTTTATGGGGACATCTGAAAGACGCAGTGTATCTCACACAGCCCTCAACAACGGATGACTTGAGAGCAGCAATTGACACCAGGATCAAGGAGATTGAAACAGGTGTTTTTCAGAAATCAATTGCGAACTTCAATTCCAGACTTCGCCAAGTCATTTGCTCGAACGGCCGACATTTCGAAAATCTGTTGTATTGAAAGTTTCCAATAAACATTGATTTTCACTCCCCCCCCCCCACACACACACACTTCTTGAAGTTTTCATAACACAAGCTTCATACCTTAATTAGACTATGACGTTATATTTGGGGACCACACACGTTATACATCAAAATACTCGTCTTGACGTATTCTATCCGAATCTGTAGATATTAGACCTTGTGGGACACCCTGTATATATCTTATTACAAAGACCAATATTAAACGCTTAAAAAATATTTTGATATATGAATTTTTTTATTTCATTTGTGATTATACACAATAAAACAATAATTATAATTATGGCAGATTAATTTTATGAAATTTGAGACAGGCAAAAGAAATATTGTGCATTTAAATATACATCAGTAAATTGAAACAGACATAAATGGTCCTTTCCTTGTTAGAAAATATGGAGACCGTTATCCATAAATTATTAAGAGAAATAACCCGTCAGAATGTCTGTAAAATTGAATAGTTAAATCCTGCAAAGTATTTTTTTAAAAATAAATGTCCTATTTTCCAGGAATTTGTTACACTCAGTAAGTCACATTATATGAGACGATCAATGAAAATTCTGGCTTATTGCAAGGACAGAGACTAGCCTCCATATTTTAAAGTGGCAAATGTTAACAAATTATAGCAAAGACTTTTTTTTTTAAACTTTGGTTTCAGAATTTTGGCAGCTAACGAATTTTTTAAATACATCTTTATATTACAACAACGCAGAAAACGATATTTGTTTCAAGGAATGCATAATCAGCAGCATTTCAAAGCCAAATAAAAAGTAGTCGTTATTTTGAAATTTATGAAAATGTGAACAGAAAACTTAAATATAAAACTACTCTCAAAAATTATATGAAATTTTGCATATCCCAATAAAATGGTCTTATCCTTCGATTTATGCCAAAATTTAAGCATGCTGCAATTTAAAAAAATTTAAATTCTAATTTTGTAATATTTTTTCTTATATTAAAAATTGCCTTTTCATGTTAAATATGTACGTAAAATGTGTAGAATACCTTATATTTTCATAACAAAAAGAGTTTAGGTCAATAAGTTTTTAAGATATGAAAAAAAGTTAAAATTAAATTTTGAACTTTAGAAGATCAAAAATTTTTCATAATTTCGAAACGAAAAGGTCTAAACTAATGCAACTTGATGTCCGGGAATAATTTTTGATGTAGCTTTAAGATTTGAAGAAAAAAAATGGTGTAACCATTTGAAATTTTGAAGTCTGATCTTATTTCGATATATAGACATCTCTTACGAAAATCATAATTCAAAAATCTTTAAGAGTTCGTTAAGCCCTTACAAATGACACTTTTTTTTTTAAATGATTGTACGGTGAATGATGCTAGATTGAAGCTGGGTGGATCCTGCTTTTTTCCGCGACGAAAATTATAATCTGCGCCTTCAACTGAAAATAACAGTATTTTTTGTCGACACCAAATTGTGCCAAACATTTATTTGAATTCTCATAAAAGAAGATTTATGGCCTCTGGAATTTCTATATTACACACATGAATGTATAAAAAATGCGAAGCAATTTCAACACTAAGTATGCATAAAGATAATATTCTGCAGGTGGAAATACAGATACATTCAAGCTCTAAAGATAGCTTTGACCTATTCGGGCCACTTAAATAAAGAGTAATTTTTTTTTTCAGCCCCGATTATGAATAACCCCCGATTTAACAAACAAAATTTTCGGTCTCGATGAATTCGTTAAATCGGGTTGAGTTGAGTTTGTTTTTCATGGCACAAAAGGAATTTTCGGCTAAGCTGCGCCATATTCATGAAATTAAAATATTTGTATCAATTTATAATAAAATCAAAACATGGAAATGTTTACAAAATGTCTAAAAGCGTAAAACTGTGAGTCATGAAAAAGCGCAACAATGATGTAAGGTAAGGTATTATACTAAAAAGCGCGGTTAATGTTTATATATGATTACAAAAACCAATAGTTTTTTTTAAAAAAGGTTAACATGCGGAGTTTTGGAAAGCAACTCATCCAAATCAGGGTGAAATTTCTGAATATATGCAAGACGCTGTAAAGAAAACCATGGACATATTAATGTGTAAAACAGACATAGGACTATTACAAATTGAGCAAAATGGTGTTACATCTCCATCAACAAATGTTAGAGGGTGAATAGAGTGTGCCCAATCCTCAACCTAGATAAAATTGTGTAAAGCTTTCTACTGTGTTAGTTATATTAACGTCCCGTTTTAAGCAACACTAGGGCTATTTTGGAACGGACCTCGTAATTTTGAGCCGCGGTCAGATGACGAGGACGACACCTGAGCTGGCACCCCCCTCTCCACACCACACCAGCGGGAGGACGTTTGGCCTTGACGGATTTAACGTGCAACAGACCCCCTTACACGACGGTTCTTCGGGGGAATCGGGTCTCGAACCTGAATCCCTACGGCTCAAGAGCCGAGACCTTACCACCAGGCCCTCTTTCTAATGTGTAAAGTGGGCCAGAACTCTATTGTAGGCTTAATTGTATGAAGCTTATTACGAATCTGCAAGCCCCATTCAGTTTGCCATTTGGAACGCAAAATGTGGCATAGATATTTCTTATAATCAGACAGAGGAATATGTGTTGGCAAGAAAGTACTAGTCAATTTAGCTACAATGTCAGCCTTTTCATTTCCCGGAATTTCCACATGTGCGAGGACCCAACATAAAATAATTTGAAAGCAATTCCAAATAAGTTTATCATACAAGTTTAAAACGTTGAAAAGCAAAGGATAGCTGCGACCATGTAAAGATGATAAGGATTCCAGTGTGCTCAGTTAATCAGTGTATATTATATAGCTATCTACAGGACAATCTGAAACAAACAATAAAGCTTTTAAAATAGCAGTTACTTCTGCTGTAAAAATTAAAACAAAATTAATGAATTCTATAAGCTATTGTGGAATTTGAAATAATACAAGCGAAAGAAGTATGATGGAAACTTCTAGAACCATCTGCAAAAATAGGTTTGAATTGATAATATTTTTGACGATGATTAGCAAAGATTTGCTGAAAATGATATCTGCAGTGTTTTATTTATCAAAATGTTGAAAGGGATTCAAGCATTGGATACCATGAGATTTCCAGGGTCATAAGAGAAATGATTGTTCAGAAAGTACTTATTCCTTCTCTAGATGCAGTTCTGAAACTAAACGAGTCATTCTCGCAAAGAATGAGGGTATTAATGACGGTCGAGCATCCTGAAGGCGTTGTAAAAATCGGCTTTGATTAAAATTATAAAAGGGATGAGCAGGGTTTGATAAAATTTTAAAATAATAATGGAGAGACAATGTCTGCCTTCTGATGTGTAGAGAAGACTCATTACATTCTACATTCATTCTTTGTACAGGTGATGTTCTAAATGTCCCAGAACACAATCGAAGAGCACCATGAAGGACAGCATCCAATTTTTGGAGAATACTGCGTCTTGCAGAACCATAGACATTGTAACCATAGTCAAGTTTCGATAAAATTGTTACTCTGTAGATGCGAAGTAAAGATAAACGGTTGGCACCCCATGAAATGTTTGAAAGAGCCTTTAAAATATTCAGAGAATTAATTCTTATCAACCTGCTTGCATTGACCCGCAAGAGTCGTTTTTAAAATCTAATGATACAATTTTATTGCATGACTATTATGTTCTTCATAAGGCCAATGTTGACGAAAGAGCTTCAGGAGGAGTTACCCTCCTTATTTCGAATTATGTGCCTTCCTGCCCATTAGTTTTGAACACTTCACTACAAGCTGTCGCAGCTCGCATTCGCTGATTACCGTTTGCTGTCTTTACCTGCAACCAAATACATATATTGCTCTGTCTAATCTAAATAATCTCGTTTCTCAACTTCCTGGACCTTTCATTCTAAATGATTTCAACGGCCACAATCATCTTTGGTGAAACAATAACACTAACAGCAGAGGTCGTCATATTGAACAGGTTTTGGACTATCATAACCTTTGTCTATTTAACAATAATGAGCAAACTTACTTTCATACACCAACAAACAGTTTTCTTGCACTGGATCTAGCAATATGTTCTCCATCCCTCTACCCCTTTTTTACACTGCAAATGGATAAGGATTTACATATCAGTGAACATTTTCCCTTAGTATTATACGATAATAGAAGACATCAGTCATCTACTACTCCCAGTTCTCCAAGATATAAATTTGATGCAACCAACTGGATCAAATTCACTTCATTAGCCAATATTACTAAGGAAATGGTGAATAACATTAACATAGATACAGCAGTTCCCAGATTACACAGGTTCAGATAATGGCAGCAAATATTTCTGCAGAATTTAGGAGGCAACGAAAAGTATGGTGGAATAAAGATTGTCAGATATCATATAAGATGCAAAGAAATGTCTGGGATATGTTCCTTAGGTAACTCACTACTGAAAATTTCATTCGCTTTAAAAATGTTTAAATGTATTTTTGCCTTTCTTAGCCTAACCTAGCCTTCTTGTTCTCTATTTTTTTCTCTCTCTCTCTTTCGCTCTTTTTGTTTGTTTGTTTACTTAAGCTTTTAGAAGAGATACCTAGAAGAGAATTTTTAACTCTTGATACAGATGAATGGTCCGAATGTAGACCAGGTAGAGAAATCTGCTGTTCAGAAATTGCACTGGAAAATGAAGGCATCTGAGATGATACGATAGAAATATCAGTAGGTTGGGGCATATTGCTTTTATTAGGTACATAATTTGCCTTAGTAGGTTGGATTGTTTTACAAGCCCAACAGTTTGGGCTTGCTAGGACAGGAACATCATCCCCTGTCAAAGTAGCAGGTATTTTGGCCAGAGATATTTCTGTCTGTGTATCTGTAGATGTGAGGGAAGTTTTTAGAATAAATGCAAAAGATTTACCACTTGTTGGAGTTCTATTTGTAACTCTTTTTCGGGCTTCGGTGAATGATATATTTTGTGTTACTCTTACATTTTGGATTTCTTTCTCCTGAATCCAATGTGGACAGGATTTAGAGTAAGCTGGATGATTTACACCGCAATTAATTCACTTTGGAGAGGATGTGGAACATGGTTTACTGTCTTGCTCAATTTCAGAGCATTGAGTGCATGACTATTTACTTCGGCAACTATGAACGGTGTAACCAAATTGCTGATATTTGCAGCAACGTAATGGGTTTGGAATAAATGGTCGAATTGGACAATTGTAAAATGCAATTTTAACAGATTTGGGTAGGATAGGCTGCTTAAATGTTAATTTAAAATGAATTGGAAGAAGTTTCCCATCCCGTTTAATTTTAATTCTTTCCATTGTGCTGACATTTTGAGATTTTAAAGCTTCTAAAATAGAAGATTCTGAATCATTTTGCAAGTCTCTTTGAGAGACAATGCCACGAGAAACGTTGAGTGAGTTACGTGGACAGACTGATACTTCATGATTTCCGATGTTTTTGAATTGCACAATTTTATTAACCTGCTCAGCAGATGAAATCTCAACAAGAAGGTCACCAGAAAAATGTTTCTTAATATTTTTTAGTTCACCAACGATGCTAACAATTGTTTTGTGCATCAAGATTGGAAATAGTTTTCAAAGTATCAGAAAGAGATTTAACAATAAAAAAAAAACGAGAAGAATCTAGGCATTGACACCGAGAGAAAGGACCCATGCAAATGGAACAAAAATGGAACCCGACGGAACCGCCCACCACCGGACCCAACAAGGGAAGGTAGTTGCCGGATCTGGGCATTCCCAGCCCCAGTACCCATCTTGGTGCTAGCCAGGACCTATATACTCAAGGCCACTTCCAGGAACGTTCACTACCCTTAACGTCAAGCTCCGGAAGTTGACCACTTTTCCTTGATCCCCTTGGGCATACCAGCCATGTGACTAGAATACCAGCCGAATGATACATCAGGGATCTAAATGCGCCACCCGTTTAAAGGGTCGCCAAGCACGGTCAACACGTGGGGGTATATTGCTATCCATGAGAAGCTTGCAACAAACAGAGCGGTAACAGTTTCTCATGGGGAGCTCCCTCACCTATCCTCAAGAGAAGAAAATAGAAAGCGAAAACTCCAAATAGAGAATAAAACTGGGAAAAAGGTACCTCGGGTTCATAAAGCCCGTCACACCTAAAGAAAATGTGCCCCTGAGGGGGTCGTTAAATCGAAGTCTGACTGCAGATCTAAGTTAATTTTTTACAGACTGCATAATACTAATCAGTGAGAATCGAAAAACATCAGCCATTATATATGCAATCAAAATTTCCAAAAAATTCATCTTGTCCGTGGTTTTTGGAGATTAAGTGCACGTTCCAATTAGAAAAATATATCATACATTTCAGCCATCTTTTACAGAACATTCAAACAGAAACACGATTAAGCTTACATATTAAATGTATAATAAAACATTCCATTATGTGCAGTTATTATAACACTTCTTTTAATGGTCCAAGAAAAAATTATATAAAATTAACATATAATGATATAAGCCATAACAAAATTTTAGTTTAACTTTATTTAAGATATCAAAAAAATATTTGTTTCATTATCTAAGCAAATTATTCAAAATATAGTTGAAATACAGCAATTATTCAATAAATGAATATACAAATTTGAATTATGTCACAGCCACACAATAAAAAAAATTCACACAAAAAATTTCACAGTTGTGATCTAAGTGCTATACAATGATATTTAAAGGCTATTGTATTTCTCTAACAATTTGTATATCATTAGCACTCTGTAGAATTAAATGTTTCACTAAATGGCTGCATTAGCAAAATACATAAATTTAAGTAAACTTGGAATGAAATATAAGCAAAAGATGAATAAAATCAGTGAATATAATTATGATATAACAGAAATAAAACTGAATTAATAAAAAATGACAAGCTAAGATACAGAAAGCACTATGAGAAATAGTCGAATAAAAATTGCAAAAATGCAAGTGAAATAGTCGAATAAAATACAAATGCTATTTTTCTGTCATACCATATTATTAAATACTAAATTAAACATACATATTAATTTAAACATGAACGATACATATACAGAAATAAAACCTACAAAGACAATGAAAGAAACAAAAGTTAACAATGAGAAACTCTCTAAAAAACCAGTTCATTCTAAAATATATGTCGAATCTACATATTTTAATCGATACCATAAATCTAAAATTTCAAAATCTCAGATAAATATCTTCCAACCTTTCATTTTAACTTTTTTTTACTTCAGTTAACAAGTTGTCGCAAATAAAATAGTGTTACTTATATTTATACCACTAATTCATGAAAATTTTATATTTCATGAATTAATTGTTTCATTGTATCAAATATATTATAAATACTAAAAATGCTTTATTTTGTATAAACTAAACAGCTGTCAGCAAAGCCATGTTAATTTTTTTTGTAGAAAAAATTTACATCATAGATTGGTTTCAAAAAAAAAAATTTTAAAATAATTTTACATTCACAAATACATTCTTATCATATATACTACAAACTGTTAAAACAATATATATTTAACAATTAGAAACAGCATTCCTTTTTCTTCTCTACTTCCATACTAAATACACCAAAGCCTAAAATATGAAATAAAAAGATTGAGAATCAAAAGAAAGAAATAAACAAAAATGAAACTAACTTATAATATAAGTAAAGCCAGCAAATCCAAAATCTGTTTGCAAGTGAAAAGTTAAAAATGAATAAACATTGAAAACTTTGTAACTTACAAGACTTAAATGGATGAAGAAAAAAAAAGACAAAATGGGAAAACACATTAGTTAAATAAATATCTTAAACATAACAAATAAGAATACAATAATTGCAACCAACCATTCCTACTTTCATCAGTATCCACAACTTTCTCTTTAAGAAAATTTTCCCCAATTTTAAGAAAAAGGTCTTCTGAAAAGAAATGAATCAATTAAATAATTTCAAATACAGGGACAGAGCCTTGAAAGAAAATAAATATATACGGTGACTCATTTAAGGCAAATGTCAAATATTTCTTTTATAAATTTAATTAATTCAGTAAAAATTATAATGAAAAAATACATGTATGAAAAACAATAAAATAACATATATAAGGCACATACCAACTCCTTCGCCAGTTTTGCTAGATGTTTCAAATACCTCAGCATTCACTTCATCAGCATAATCAGTTACATTGTAGTAATCTACAGCTCTTTTCCTATTTTTATTAATTAAATCTTTCTTGGTTCCACATAAATATAAACGGCATTTCTGAAAAATGAAATATTAAGAAATAAATAACAGAAACGTTACAGAGTGAGTGAGTGTTTGATTATGCAAACTAGTTTTCATTATTTTGAGAAAAATATAAGGCACGGTTTTTAAAAGTACCAATTTAAAATCTGATATGCAAACAAAATCGTATGGTAAGCTTCCTTTTAAATAGAATTAATAATTGTTTAATGTGTAAATGGTTGACGCCTAAAATAATGTAATATATCTTTTTCAGAATCATAATGAAATCGTCTGATTCTGCAATATATGTATCATTGCGATGCGAATTATCTGTCAAAATGGATTCTGGCTGCGGGTTGAAGTTGATAAATTCACTCTTTTTTGAACATATGTGTAGTTAGAAAATCAAAGAAGCATATTGAAATACATAACTCGGGACTTTGCTATTAGAACAGTGGTATCCAACTAGCGACCCCACGAGAAAGTTATAAGAACATTATGTGAATGTATGATCAACTTAATGCACTCAAATGTAAGTTAACTTTTTAAGAAAAGTAACTAAAAATAGCAGATTTAACATATTTTCTACTGTATAACATGAAAAATCAAGTTAAAAAGAGACTATCCTATCAAAAGAATATGAAAAAAAGAAGAAAAAATGAAACCTGAGAATAGAATCTGAAATAGGGTTTGAAATTTTAAATTCTTTAAATTAAAGTTTTTACTCCATATAGAATTAGTACCTAAATATATACAAGTGAAAGTTTATAGAGATCTAATGTAGTTCTGAATCGAAAGCAGAATTGAATGAAATTAGGATGTCTTAATTTTTCATATACCAACTAGGTTTGAAGCATTGGAAAATCAGCATATGAAGATATTTCCATGTTGGGAAATGTTTATTGGTGAGAGCAATTATTTTTATTTGTGAAAGGAAATAAAAATCCTTGTTAAATTCAGAATCATTGATAATCACCTTGAATCAGCTTTGAAATTAATTACAGCAAACAAGATATCTCTCTATGTAGGAAAGATGGTATCACAAAAAAGATACCAAGTATCTAGAAGGAAATATTAACATCACTTTTGTTTCATTTTTTTATACAATGTTCTCGAAATAACGTGTTTCTATAAAAATTAGTGGAGTTTTCTCCTCTCATTTTTATTTGACCCGTACATACGAATTCAACACCCCTGAATTACATTGAATATAAGAATCCTATCTCGGGTTTTCATTTTTAGGCAGACGCATTATGTAGCAAATTTTATCATCTGTATGAGTTGAAACAGATATTTTTGATGAAAAAGAGAACGGACTAGTAATAGGTGTAAACGTTTCAATAAAATGCTTCAGAAGATTTGCTTTGTTTCATTGTTGTTGTGTCTACATGGAGTTGTTGCTGGTAGATACAATTGCATGCGTCTGCAGAGGGAATGTTTTTTATTGGATTTGTTATTGTTGGATTAATTTGTTATTATTGGATTTATTTATTGTTTAATTATTGGATTTGCTTTTCTTGTTGTAACATCAGAGAATATTTTGAATTTGATTAATGAAACTATGCATGATTCGCACACACTTGATATGAATGACACTACAACGTTCAGCTGATACATATTTAGAACAAACTAAATTTTTGCGATAAGCAGCCTTCGAATGTCCAAATCTATGATGCTTGTAACACCTCATTCGATTTTTTGGAGAAAAAAAGACAAACTGACATGTGAAAATATCAAGCTTTAACTGCTTTTGGTATTTCACGTTTTGTTGAAAATTAAAATTATATGGATGGATGAAACTTTTTTTTACATTAATGCGGTGGGATGAATAATGCTGGAATATGAGAAATTCTTAAAGATACCAGAGTGTGATGTACTAAATAATTCAGTTTAAAAAATCACTGGCAGAATTCGAACTATTGCATGGAGTAACAGAGATTGGAACATCAAGTACTGCTATTATTGTAAAAAATCATGTTGTTTGCGATGAAGACAAAATTTTGATCAAAAAATCACATAACTTGATTCTTAACCAGTATCTGCAAACTTTGCAAGAATAACAAAAAATGAAACTGAAGATAAGTTTCTAGATTCGGCAATAAAAGACAGGATCAAAAATCTTAAACATTCACCGAGATAGTTAATACTGTATTTCTTCAATTTAAAAATCCGAAAATACACAGGGTAAGTCAAAATGAATGCCCCAATATTATAGGTGCACTATGCAAAACGTAATAAATGTATTCATTAAAAATGCATATAAATGCAGAGGTAATTTAAACAAGTTTTGAATGTACTTCTCAGAAATGTTCCATATGCGCTCCTTTTGTTACAAAGCATACATCAAAACTGAAATACAATTCTAGACAAATTTCGTGCTTTATTTATATTTCCGACTTAATGTGCATGTGGTATAACAAAAGGAGCGAATAGCGAACATTTGTGAGAAGTACAAAAAACTTGCTTATATTACCACTGGTTGTATGCACATTTTTAATGAATACATTTATCACATTTTGTGTAGTGCACCTATGAAATTGTGGCATTCATTTTGACATACCCTGTATTAGAAAACCCTCAAGCAATGTAAAAGCAGAATATGGGCGTCACTCATCATGAAGACCATAAAAGAAAAGTATTTGCAGGGTCTGAGTAACCCCTGCATCAATACTTATCTAAGTGCTTACAAGAGCATGTATGATCAGTCATCTTTAAATATGAAAATTGACATTAATGCCAAACCGCAGAGATTTTAGTGTAATTGCTAATAAATACAGCAGTAAGCTAATAAAGCTGGTATATTTGGGCAAAACAGCGTAAGGGGCTGCTAAAGGATCATTATACACAGCCAACATATAAATAGGGCATTAGCTACCCAAAAGATGTTTAAAAAAAAGCAGTTAACAGCTTCTCAAAGAGAGACACCTAGCATGTCAGCGAAGGAGGGAAGTGAAGAAGCAAGAAGCGGAGGAAAGAAGACTTGCAAAGAGACTAGATCCCAGAGAAGCTAAGGATTGATGCACCCATATTCCTTTAAGAAGACACCTGAGAGGAAAATATTACAAAAAAACAAAGTACGATTCAAAAAGCATTATATAATATAAAAGTCACTACTTTAAAAAGCATCTAAAAGTATACATTAAAATAATTTGTTTCATTTCTTGGAGAGGTGATCACTTTTTGTTTCTAATCGGAATTTAAAAATATTAAAAATCACTAATAATATAAAATTTCAACAGAATAAATTTTATACTTTTTGTAGTAATCTTACAACAGATCAACATTTACTAGTTTTCTTAGCTGTCTGAAATGAAAAATTATAGTTCAAACACTATCAAAGTATCCATTATATTCAAGTTTTTAATTTACTACAAATCCCGAAACTTTAAAGAAATTATTGACTAATTATCTTTACCTCTTCCGATTTAAGCAACTCAGAAACCCAAAATTTAGCTCTTTCAAAACTGATAACATCAGTTAAATCAAAGCAAACAATAGCAGCATTTGAATTTCGGTAATATATCTTGCCAATTGACTCATATCTTTCACTTCCAGCTGTATCCTAGTTCAAAAAATTAAATAAAATACAAAATTTTAATAACGGTAATTTCATACATACCATAAGAATTTAGCATTTCACTTCAAAAAAATTCTTAAAATTTTTATCAATTTCTTAGCATATAAATAAGTAACAAAACTATCCTGAAAGAGCTCCATTCAGTGTGGATCAGATGTATATTGCTGTAGACCTAGAGAAACTCGAATGCTCTTCAGTAAAAAATATTCATCCCGGATTTATTTCATTTTGAACATAATGTTTAAAATACCAAAAAAAAAAATAATAATCACTATTTTCCTTTTAAATTTCGGTTTCAAAAGTATAAACAAGGCACCTTTCTTTAGAAAAAGAGGAATCTCCTTAAAGGATTGTAATTTAGCCCAGTCGTGATTTTCTTCTGTTGCATTTTTTTAAAAATAGCTTAATTACTTATTCATAATAAGTACCAAAAATCACTCAAGAATTTATTTGATTTTAGCCCAAGAAATATTTTTTCACAGCCTGTTACAGTTTGCTCCAGACATGAAGGCAAGTTGTAACAATAAAAACAAAAATATTTAAAATTTTCTCTTTACAATTATGTTATTATTTAAAGTACATACAACATTTAATAATTATCATTTGATGTAGTTATAATAACTAATATCAAGTGTTTTACAATAAAATTATTTAATCAATCAACATTAAAGTTTGTGTGCAACCGACATGGAGTTAATGTAAGCAAATGATAAGACTACTCCATATCACACATATTTTATGTCCACATTTTGCAAATTAAACATGAAACTCATTCTTTTTTTTATCAGAATTACCTTAGTTTGGGAAAGGAATGCGCTAGTTGGAAACCCGATTTTACCGAAGAACCGCCGTGTAAGAGGCCCTGGTGTACACTAAATTTGTAAGAATCAAACACCCTTTTACTGGTATGGCGCAGAAGTTTCGAGAGGAGGTACCTCGTCATCTGACTGTTGTTCAAAACTACATGGTTGTCTCAAAATACCCTGAATACTGTTTCAAAACAAGTTGCTAATGCAATATACCTACTACACTATAATATGGAATATCATCATAGTTGCTATAATTTATCTCGGCAAGATAAGCAAAAACGTCCTTTTTCAGAATCTGTACGTGACATCAAAAGCCTCTCTTTTCCTTGTCTTTCCTCTTCCTTTAAACTTTTCTTTTTTCCTCGTCCCATTTTTTTTCTCTTCTTACTTTCATTTTTATTAATTATATCGTCATATTCTTTTTTCTTTACTTCCTTTTTAAGTAGGTCAATTAAGATGGGGGATTTTTTTTAAGTGAGCCTCTGTTAGGGTCTTTCCGCGAAGAATCCTTAGGGAGAGCTATGATTTTTGAGGTTGCACATTAATATTTAAAGCAGAAAATCTAACTATATGAATCAAACACAAATAAACATAAATCTTACCAATTCTATTACGTTACAATTTTTCCTGAGATCCAGACACTTTTGTTGATTTATAAAAAATATATTGTGGTTAGAAAATAATAAAGTAAAAAAAGGAAGAAGTTTTAAAGTTTAATACACTATCAAAATAGATAAGTAGTAAAATTTATTAAAAGATTAATTAATTCATCTTAATCAAAATTTAATATATTTTTTCTATCGTCTAACTAATACGGAACTAGTGTTCATAACCTCTCATTACTTCATATTTGATGGGCACTAATTGTGCTATGTAATAGGGCCTGTCATAAAAACCATATTTAGCGTAAATTCTGATTAAAAATTCTAAAAACTACTACATAATGTGTGTGTTACAACTTGTCCAGCTCTTCTCTACTTTACTTTTGCAGTAAAAAATTTTTCTACAGCAGTAAAATTTTATGTAAGCCACAAAAAAAAAAAAAAGAATATAAATACAAATATGAAGGATAATTAAGAATAAAAGGATTTTAAAAAGGTATTGTAGTATACATTTTTTCATAAAAATAAATATGGAAATAATATCCCCCAACGTTTTATTTTTTTAATCCACTCGATAACTTTTTTTTTTATTGTTAGACTGCATTTGGTACATCTTTATAAATAAGAATAAGAATTGCAAGAATATTGAAAATTTTATTCTATAGTTGAATTGTTAATAATCTTTTTTTAAATAAGTAATTAGTCAGTTATGATTTCTTCATTAAAAATTAATTTAAAAAGCAAATTTTAATCATACATGTATACATAATTACACAGAACAGAATTTCTAGATATATCACTATTACAGCACCAATGGCAATAGGCTGTCATTAATAACATATAGATTTGTTTTAATGCTCAACATTATGTAAATAATTAACACATTTGGCCTCACATAAAAAAATGGTGGTTTTTCTCACGGGTATTGAAGGCATTAGTTTTGTGCCTGGAGACATAGAAGGGGGGCAGAGGGCAGGGCTCAAAATTTATTCGACACATACTGCAATATTAAGACATTGGCTAACTTTCTACATTGCAACATTGTTATAAGACTTCCTCTCCTTACTTTTTACTTCAAGAAAGAAAGAATAAAAACAGTTAAATGAAACGTAAGGGTAAATATACGTTAACGAAAATACAGAGAAAAAATGCCAGATCAATAATTAATTTCAAAAGAGCAAGCAAAAGTTAAAAGCAAGCAAAAAAAAAAATCAGTCTATTATCTACCCAATGAAACGAATAAATGTTCAGTAGAATGATTTACATCAGTTGTCGATTTCCGGTGTTCATAGTAAGATTTTTTTTTTTTTTTCCGCTAGAATCAGCGTTGCTGATAATGACTGAGATTCTGCTTTTATCTATTTATTTTGAAAAAATGTCATCGTAGTTTTAAGTTCTGGTCTAATAAGATCACATAAATTAGAAAGAATAATATCGCAATTGTAAAATACTAGCACTTTTTCAAGTATAATTAGTCAGGCTTCTATCTGTTTCTTCATTTTGTTATTGCAGTATTTATAAACATCGTCGCCATAGAAAAAACTACAGATGTACAACCAATGTACAGATGGGATGTTACACAACCGTAAGTGGCATACATTTCTACAAAGAGAATAAAATAAAAAATAATCTAAAATAAAATTTTAGTGCATGGATTAAGTTAAAATTATGTTGTAAAATGTAAGCACATTGACTGTTTATTAAAAAGAATCACAAAATATGCACTGGCTAGAGTCTAAATCTGCTATTGATTCAAAAATAATGGGGATGATTCCACAAAAAAATTGCATTTTAATTTGCCGTTCAATATTCATCAAAGTCCCCTTCAAGGAAAAATCAAACAGCGTCTAAGCACTAAGTATGCCCAGTCCTTATTACCTATTCTGAATTTCAAACACATAAACTGTAGAAAATAAACATCTGCAAACATGACTTTTCTAAAGAAGTTCATGAATAACCGAGTCATTTCAAACTTCTAAGAAGCCTTGTACTGAAGATTTTTATTTTTATACATGCGAAAGAAAAGCATTTAATCGTCACCAATAGGATTACAAATTTTATCCTAAAGAATATGCACTTTATAAGCACCTTTAGAGGGTGGGGGGATAAACATTTAACCTAGTTGTTTAGATTGTACAACTATATATTATGCTGAAATTCACTAACTTGGGCAAGAAACTATTCAAATTTATATAAATACAAACATAGAACAACAATATTTTATTATTTTTCACAAACACTGAATCGAAGTTATTTAAAAATACTTTTGAGCAAATCTCTTATGAAACATTTTATTTATTAAAGCATTTTCATTGCACATCTAAAATAACTTTATACACTGCCCTTAACTGCATTAAGGAGAGAAAAAAATTACACCACCATTTTATTAATATATCAATCAATCCCTTGACAGAAAAAAGAAAGTTAAGAGCATAGGTAAACAAATATGGAATATTAAAAATTTCAAAAGATTTTCAAATGTTATTAATTATGACAAAGTCTTCTGTTTCTTTTTGAAAATTTTCTATCTAACTTTTTCGAGTTTTCAGTTTTTCACTAACAACTTTTCTCAATATATTTGATTTTGCCAATCGAAAAAAGACTCTGCCTTGTTCAGCTTTTCTCGCAAATTCCTCAGATTTAAATTCAATATAGCCATTCCCTATTTTAAGACATTTCTTATGCTATAAAGATATTAAGAAATTAAGATTCTAAATTTCTTTTTTGTTATGCCATTGGCAGCAATTTCTTTAGCCTCTGTTTCTCCAAAAATAGTCGATATATTGAATGGGCTAATGTTGCACATATTTTCATTAATAATATTCATTATTTTATTTTTGCAAGCAGTCAATCATTCAATTTGTTCACTTTTGAAAGCCCATTTTGATTTAAATAATAGTTTTACCGGAATACAGTATACTAAAAATAATTTTTCAGCGTATACAAAAATTACTTGCGATAAAAAAAATTCAAATTCACTAATAACAATGCTGATATATAATAAACAAATACTCCATACAATAATACCCACATACAGAAAAGCAACAATGAGCTGAAGTCATTTTAAAACGCTTGTCATTTCCGGATATACATACAAATACATATATATATATATATATATATATATATATATATATATATATATATATATATATATATATGAAAAGTTAAAAATTTACTTCTCTTATCTAGACACGCGAAAGGAGGTTAAAGTCAATTTAATGAAAGGGGCACATTTTTTCCCATATTATCAGTACTTCTCTAAACTGAGGGAAATACTGATAGTACGCGATAGTACTAATCAGTGAACATTTTACGTTGACCTTCAGACTCGCTGACGTCCTGCTAAAAATGAAAGATTAAGACACCACAACGAATAAAACATTCATAATTCAACAAATTTAGTGAAAAGAATTTTTTTTCAATCTATAAAAACAAAAATAAATACATGGATTTAAAAAATAAGTATTTTAAGGTCATTATACAAGAACCAACAAAATAAGCAGTTCTTAAATACTTTTAACGCACCCTTATTAAAAAATTTCATCTCGAGATTTTCATCCGCGTTTTAGACCACCTTATATCCAAAAAATGCATTATGAATGCGAGGTGGTACAAAATTTGGAGCATGGTTTCTCACCAAAATTGGAAAAGTTTCGAGCGATTTTACTACCATATTATATTTTATTAAGCGAGATTTTCACATTCCATTCAAATGTGTCATATGTCAGATCAATATTCGCATCCTACTTTTGGAAGATACGGCGAGTTGGGATTATTATAAATATTTTTATATTTGAATTTTCGGAGCCAAAAATAGTATTGTTAAGTCATTTGAAATGGTTTATATATGATTGTTATTCAGAAGAGTTTAAAATAAGGATTTTTCTCGAAAAAGCAGAAAAATATTTATTCGAATTCTGACTTTTTTTTTTTTTTTCCGAAAAATAATGTAAATGAAATTTTTTCTAAATACTGGCTTTCCTATATTTAAGTAAAATTGCAAAAACTTACATGAATTGTTATTTAAAAATTCGAGCTATGTGCATATGAAATACAAGGTAGGTTTAATAATATAAAGCTATTTTTACAGAAATGACAAAGTATAATGCACTTTGTTAAAAGTAAAACATTTTCTTCACACGTTTGAGGAAAAATAAATATAATGCGAAGTTTTGGAAATTCCGATTACTCTCTCCATCTAACGTCATTCTAGAAGGGATGAGCATTCGGTGCAAACTGGCGCACAAGCACCAGTTAGCAGCTTCATTCACTTTAGTTTTGTTGCTGAACGATAGTCATCTTTGTTCTGGAATCTTTCAAAATACCTGCGCTTATAGAGAAACTTGCCAATTGTGAAGTGCTAAGTGACATTATTTTTCCGCAAACACAAAATGTTCGCTTTTCAACTTTTATAGGAAAATAATGAATGACTATGGTGATAATGCAATGAGGAAATGGTATTTAATGTTTACTCAAGGAAGAACCAGAGTGCACGATGACGATCGAGTGGAAGGCCATCCCTCGCTACAAATGAATTAAAAAGCAAAAAGATGAAATTCAGGAACACCGGCATTTCACTTTAAGCACATTACATGAATCTTTCCCACAAATTTCAAGACCACTCTTACATGAAAGAGTGGAACAACATTTCGGATACAAAAACAAAGTGTTGCTCCGTGGGTCTAAGAATTTGATTGATATCAATAAAACGAAACGCATGGGAGCAGCCCTTCAATTTTGATCCGATGACAGTGAAGAATTTCTCGACCGCATTGTAACGGGAAATGAAACTTGGGTTTCTTACAAGACTCTGGAGCACAATCGTCAGTCTATGGACTGCATCATACAAATTCACTATCAAAGAAAGAAAAAATCTCAACACCAAAAAAATAATGGCAACAGTATTTTAGACGGAAAGGATTTGATCCAAGTGCAGTCACAATAAACGCAATGCGACATTTCCTGGCAAAAACTCCGAGGCCTATTGAGAAACTCATCAACGACTTAGACGCGCCATCCAAAACAAGGGATGCAGAATGTTGCCGTCAGAGATGGTTTTAATTCATGACAATGCGCAGCCTCACATATTAGCATGAACACAGCGAGAACTTGAATGTCTTAAGTAAGGAGTTTTAGTACATCCTTCTTACAGCCCTGAGTTGGCACCAAGTGATTTCCGCTCGGTTCCGAAATTAAACAAATATTTGGGTGCAAAACAGTTCATAAATGATGAAGAATCCAAACAGGAAGTGACATTTTGGTTCAAAACTTAAATGGTAGAATAATATAGCATCGGAAATGAAAAATTGGTCTCGCGTCACAATAAATGCCTAGACAGCTATGAGGATTAATTTGAAAAATAGAGTAAAGTACAATGACTTTGTAAATAAAATTTTGGATTGATAAGTTTCCTTTTTATTTAGTTATACCAAAATGTTATTTACCTTCAGAATGACCATGATATAAGCAGATACGGTAAATAATCATACGGGAGTTGTCTTCAAATTAAATAAAAAAATTATAAGAAAATAGGCATAAAGTTGAAAGCGAAAATAAGTAAATTCACATCTAAATAAACTGCAGTCACTTTCTATTCATTAATAGATTTTATCTAGGAGGGACCTTAAAATAATTTAGCACATGTGGGCTCAGAATATAAAAATTTGCCACTGGTCATAACATGATGACGATAAACTGGAATTTTTTTCAAATTCCAGTCTTTCAGCAGTTTCAAAAGTTTTCATTAAGAGAAACAGTTACTAATAGTTAGATGGACAATTAAGAATAAAACTTTTTACTGCCCTTTAGAAAGATAAATGCTTTTTTGTAGAAAATGCATTTAAATACTAATATCAAAAAAAAAAAAAAAATCCTGAATTCAACAAAAATATACAATATGGAAAAATAATTCCTCATTTAGGCTTCTATGACTAATTCTTTGATAATATAAACACAAACTGCAAACTCTCGACAAAATGTAATGAAAAGAATATGATTTCATCAGCAATATTTTTAAAAAGATGTCATAGATATTAAACATGCTTCATCGAAAAACACTAGTTCAACATAACATATTTATGGGCCAGGATAGTGGTTAAAACTGAATAGAAATAGAATGACCAGAAAGTTATATAGGATTAAGACAGCCTCTGAAAGACGAAAAATTGATTATGGATTTAATTAATCACTGTCATAATTTCATTATATTTTATAGCATTTGCTTATTTCTCTGGATATGTTTGAAGTCCTATTTTTGCAGTTTTTGTTTCGACTAAAATATTCATTTACTGTATTTTCTTCAACCCAATTTTCTATGGTAATATTTACCATAAAGAAAATGTTACACTGACTTGAACAGACAACTGAGAGTTCTATATCTGAACTGTGTTTTCAGTTTTAAATTTATGTTCTATTTTGGAGCAACATGAAAGCCATGGTGAGGCGATTCTTGCATTCTGAACTGTGATCAAACGATGAGAAAGACATTTGAACCAGCAATTCCACATTTGTGCCACACTTGAACTGTATGGTAAATTTAAAAAAAAAATCAAATTAAAAAGTATTAAACTCCGGTTTGAGCCAATTGTTCTGTTTCAGAAGGAGCAGAGATCACACCCAACTCATTTACTCATGCATTGTTATTTGGTAGACAAAACTCTTCGCAAATAATCAAAATGTTGATGGAATGGTTCGATTAATTTCTAAGTTTTTATAGTAAACAATTTTACCATAGCAAAGAACTTTTTAAAGATGTAATCTTGACTTCTCTGTGAGCATAGACTTTTCCTTTCGGATGCTCATTAATTTTTGGTGTATAACATAGGCATAGAAGATCTAATTTTTATGATCAATCACAATTCAAATTCACAAAAAGTCTAATTTATGTCATGCAATAAGTGAAATGCTATGTGATAATCAGTGCCTGAAGACTTCCAACAGAGTTGGAAGATATAAAAGATCCAAGAATCAAATTAATAAGATCTACCTATTCGTTTTGAAAGCTCTATTGCTGTCTATTCTGCATATTAAAGCATATAAGATATCTCCCTGCCAGAGGCGACATTAGCAGAGGAGCAACTGCCCCCCTCGTCGGCAACTGCCTGCCCCTCCCCCAAAGGCAAGAGATTGAGAGTTTCATCGGCAAAATTTTTAACCCCTTCAGAATGGTTGTGGAAAAGCTGCACATTCTCTAATACGATAATTTAAAAACAATCCTAAAGATATGATGAAACAGTAGAAATATCCAAGTAACGGCTAAAGAGGTTTGACTATATTTGGTAAAATAATCGATAGGGTGGCAGGTCAAAGATGCCGCATTTTGAGGGCAATTTTGGATCGGCTGATTATGAACGCAATTCGATACATGTAGATACTAAATCAACAGACTTTCAGGCTTTTGATTGAAATGTCGTTTATCAAGCTTCTAATCTGCATTACTTTTAGCAATATATCCAACAAGGAGAATAAGTTATCTCAATCTGCTAACAATTTCTGGACGGCCCACTATGAACTGAATGCGATGGAAGTCCACAAATTTTCAGACATCTTATTCAAATGTCGTTCATTCGGCTAATAATTTGCATTACTTTTGACAGAATAAACCATAAAGTGTCAAGTAAGTAAGACGTTTATTCTATGCCGATTTTTGCCGATTATTCTATGTCTTTCGGCTAAGATGTTATCATAAGTTATGAGAAAAAATTATTTTCATCGGCTATTTCGATTATTTGCAAGTGAAATTATTAGGGAAACATGCTTTTATATTTTACATGAATAGGACAAGAGAACTGTTTTCCCTAATTCAAAATTCAATGAATAGTTCTAAAATTAATCGTCATTTTTATCATCTAATTGTTACTTCCTCGGTAATGAATTGGTACATTTATTTTATTTACTTCACTGTAAGAATTCTTTGACTAAAATCTAGTTAATGGTTAAACTAAATTTAATAAAACACTCTTTCTCTCGATATTATTGTGCAATATGTATACTAAGAGTTACTTTGCTATAACCAGATTATATGTATTCATTATAAATCACTGGAATAAGTAAATTGTATACAGTAAATAAAGTTTATTTAACAGTAAAATATACGTTTTTTGCAATCTAATTTACAGGCTGCAATTATTATACTAAAGAAACACTGCCGCCTGCAAATGACGACCAAAAATAAATATATGTGTTATGGTAGTTTTTAGCTACACCAAAAGAGCTTATCCAAGTATGCACTAAATTTGTTAAATATATATTACTACCTAAATTCTTCAGATTCTGTTTTCAGTATTATAACTATACAATCGGGAAACATATATTTTTTTTCCAATTTTCTTTTTCATTTTTTCTTTCAATTGCTTTTTGCAGCAAAATCTATATAATTTCAGGTGCTTCTAAATTTTATTAGACTTTAGATAAAGATGTCTTGATAAAATGATGATTAAAATAGTTATTCATAGAATATTCATATATAAAACATTATTCCCTGTACATACGAATTTATTTAAATTCCTAATTAGATGGAACATCATATTAGGGAATAATTATTATTACTTTAATTCCGAAAATAATATAAAAACATTTGAGGCAATGATGAGTTATCAAGTGATTTTAGCATTTTAAATTATTTAATACTGTTACTTAAATGCAGATTAAAAATTTAGTAATTCGATACACGATTCAGACTCGTCATTGTATATTAAAGGGGTTAAGAAAAACTATGCATGCAACTGAGGGGATAAGATTTTTTGGGAGGAATATAAGCTTCCAATAGCTTCGAGGGAAATATAGACTTTAAATAATTTAACCATAAGAACACGTCGCTAAAAATGAAGATAGGGGAGTTTATAAACTAGATTTAATTATTTTTTAATAAGATGCATTGTATTTCTTTAAGTCTGTATATACATTGAAAAATAAATACGTGGGAAACCTAATGTTTAAGTAGTCCATTTTTCACATGCAAAATGTTCATATCTTACATAAAATAGTAAATTTGCACATACATTTACAAAATATTTTCTTTAATATTCTTAAGAAACAACATCATTGCATCTTTTGTGCATTCAATATTGTTCGTGTCCGAACTATAGTAAATTTTTGTTGTGCACGCGCGCTTATTTATCTCGGTATCTGAACTGTATCTGAATTAATGATCAGTGTTGCAATTATTATAAAAATTATTTTAGGTAGGATTTACACACATACACACACACACAAAAAATCGATTTTTGGCGAAAACATCATTTTTATTTTTTATTTATCATGCTGAATTTCTAAAAAAATTCTTTTATAAAACGTTTTGAATATAATTTCTACATTCACTTTTGCATAGTTTCCAGGATGAGTACATGCATTTTTTCAATTAACATGACACATCGTTCTGACGCAATCTGTGTTTCTATCTATATATACTGCAATCTAGAATAAAATATAATGATATTTTTTTTCCAAAATTATATCTTAGTGCAAGTAAAATTCAAGAGTCACAAAAAAATAAACTCAAATATTGAAAATATTATGATGGTCAATAAAAAAAACTGATATCATTTTTTAAAAAATATTTTTGTAAATCTTTAACAATGAAATTAAGGGTCAGCATCTGAATAAAAAAAAGCGAAAAATACTTAATTTCGTTTAATTAAATGTAAAAACTATTATGAGTTAATTTGTAGCAAAATTAGAGGAATTGTGACTGCTCCCCTGTTGGATTTGTCTCCCCCCCCCTCTGGCAAGCCTCTACCCCTTGCCAATTATGCGAAGAATAAAAACATTAACTTTAATTCCTCATCTTTTTGTCTAAGCATCCACATCTTTTTAAAATGCTAAAATCATAATTGGAACTAACATCTAAGTCATAATTGGAACTAACATCTAAGTCATAATTGGCTCTAATATTTCATTGTTAGCATTTGGATGTATTGAACAAATCTTTCCAGAAATCAGTATTTTCATTAAAACAAAATTCATGCTGCATGATTAGGCTGATAAGTATATTTATTGTCTGATATATTTTTCAGCTAATGAAATATATATTATTTTTTTAATGAAAAGAAGCGAGCTAAAGATTCCAACAATTTTAAAATCTGGACCTTTATAAATTGTTTTTGGTAAAGTTAAAATTCAGCATAATTTTTGAACCAACCTAGTCTGTGTATTTTCTGTAGGCGGTTCAAGGTCACACTTTCTACCTCGTTATTGGTTGTCTAGTACCAGTAACGCGGTAGAAAATGTGACCTTGAACCGCCTACAGAAAATACACAGCCTATAATATAAACTTATGTATAAACTATGACTTGTGTATAAACTTCACATATGTGTCATATATGTCAAAATGTTAATACTTGTCAAATTAGGCTTCAAGAAAAAAATTAGCCAAGTTAAAAATGCTGTTTTTTTTTTTGGAAATGTTTACATAAAGTTAATAATAACATTTAAAAAAATGAAAAGTTTAAAATCATACCCATAAGCCTACAGTTAGAACATGGCCATTAATTTCTATTTTCTTAGCACCAAAAGCAGCTCCTATGGTCTGATATGAAACAAGTATTTTATCAATAACAATAAATTCACTTTTATCTTATATTCAATAAAATAGAAAGTATTCAAAAGTACTTCTGATAACAGATGAGGGAAAACAGCAGAGAGATTATGAGTAAAGAGTAATAATGATTAAGCATAAAACTATATTTTGATAATAGGTATTAAAATATCATTAGTTGAAATATCATTAAGTTTATGTAGCTATATATAATACATTTATCAATCCTACTGATGCAACTATGAAATACAGGGTGAGTCAAAAGTCCTTAACCAAACACTGGTAATCAGATAAGTCAATTTTTACATATAAACATATCACAAATGCCATGAACAACCAGTGGAAGAAGCATCAACATTGATTTGGTTTAATTACATTAATGCCCCACTTTGAAGCAACGAGAAGGCCATTCTCGGGTAGACTTCATAATTCTGAACCATAGTTAGATAATGAGGATATCTGAATTCTCACCCTCTCTCAAAATTTTCATACCATGGCAGTGGGTGTGCACAGAGCCTACATACATAATGAATCTTAGGAGAAATCAGATTTCAATACTTCAGTCCTGAAACAAATTCAATATCACCTCCACCCCATCCTGTTAAAATTTGGATCAGCATCATCAAAGCTTTTTTTTTATCCATATCAGCTACCAGTCAGATCAATATGAAAAATTATTTGATTCTCCTTTAGTTAACATTTTCAGAGTTACAAAATGAAATTAAGTCATGCTATTCATTCACCTTAACCTAGTTTTAGTATATTGGGACAGCAATTTAACATAGCTGTCTAGATCATGGGACTTATCACCCCTGCCCCCAATATATGTCCTATGAAAGATCTATGAATTAAGTTTATGAATCCTTGAGTGGATATTACCACAAAAATAATTGTGAGTGGTACTTTTTAAAATATCTAATGATCCATACACAGATATTTCAAAGTCTGTATTTCTAAAGATGACACATCAAACACTACTTTAGATATATATATACTGTAAAAACTTTAATTTTCTCTTTACTATAGTAATATGACTTCATTATTTGCTAATGATACAACTTCATTAATTATGATTGCCAAACTGAAACCTAGGTTGTTGTGTTCTAATGAAACTGAATAACATTCTCCCCCCAGAATATTGAATAATATTGTTGCCGCTAGTTCTTTTCAGTACTAAATTGCTAGAATGACTCGTCTAATGCTAGATCTTATTTTGGGAATTACATGATTCTGTCAGGGGCGAATACAGGAGTGGGGGGGGCATGACCTTCCTAAGCCTTAGATAATATTCAATATTCTGGGGGGAAAAACTGCTCAAAGATTGATTGCATCTGAGAAGTTGATGGAGCTATATATAATTTTTGATTAAAAAAAACATTGACCAAAACCACTGAAGTAACAGAATAAAACAAATTGGGTTATTTGCATAATCCATCTTTATGATGCCTTCGATATCTAATTTCCTTAAAGCAGAGGAATAACTACAGTGGAGAAAGCAGGGTGGACAATACTGTCAGGATGTGCTAACTCCAAGGTTTCAATCAAACATAAAAAAGAAATAGTAAAGCATAGCTTCTAAATACAATAATTCTGCAAAAAAATGAGAATTTATTTTAATTATTAGGTTAAAATAATTTATCTCACTATTTCTGAAACTGGTAACTTTCTAACTGCAAAGGTAAATTTTGTGCAAAGCAATATTTAAAAATATTTTAAAGAATAAAGTCAACAGGATAATGATAAACACTTGACTGCGATTTCTTTGCAGTTAAAACCTTTAAGCAATTAAAATTGCTAGGTTTTAAAAGAATATTTACTTAGAGAATTATAAATAATTCTATAAGTAAATATACTAAATAAGGATTACTAAATAATAATAGCTGTAAGAAATTGACATAAGCCAGGTCATTCATGCTCAGATAACATTCACAACATTCAGCAAATACAATAGCTGCAAAAGACAGCATGAGTCATAAAACAATGCATGCTATCATGAATGAAGACTAGGATTTTCAGCCTTATCGAAAACAAAAGTTCAAGGTTTGGCTGCTACACAAATATTAACCATCAAGAGTGGTTATCCAAAATGTGTTTTGCACAGAACTATGTTATAAGACTAAAAATGTTATAGATTCAGCAAGCTTTGAAGATTTAGCTGAAAACCTTCGAACTATTCAATACTTTCACAGCAAACATTCTGTAATGGTTTGGGTAGATATTTTTTACCCCAAAAAAGAAATAAATATTCCGGCAAAATTCTGCACCATCACACTGAGCAAAATATGCATGGCTTCAACTGTCTCACTTTTATTCAGCAAGAAGATTGCCCACCTTCTTCACTGGATCTAGTTCTTTAGATTATTTCATTTGGGGGATTTTAGAGACTAAAGTAAATACTACATAGCACAAAAGTTTGGGCTCTCTTAAAAATTTCATAACATACAAATGGGACAGATTATCTCTTAAAATAATTTGTGCTGTAATCAGATATTGGTATGAGATATTATCTTTAGTTACCAATAATGATGATGGTCAATTCAAATTAAATTATTTGATGATAAATATTCATTTATGATATTCATCATATTGATGTATTTATCATTCTCTATTTTATGTCAGTAAAATAAAGTGACTCAATATTTGTAACAGTATTTAATAGCTACCATGCATATTTTGTATTTCCTAATTTCTAAAAAGGCAATTTTAACAAAGCTCCCCCCCCCCAGACAATCATTTATGATGTAAAAGCTCGCTCCATAAATCAGTTGAGTTGAAGATGATAAAAATCATCAGTTTCCTTTTATCATAAAAGCCTTAAAAAACTGATGAGCAATTCATTACAAACCTTTTCCAAAAATTTAATGAAACAGAATAAACAGGATTGCACTTTGCTAGATTTTTATCTAATGAGACAGCACCAATTCTTCAGGACTATTAGTTCTAGGTCTCTTTTTATGGATCACAACTAAGACAATGATGGAAAGCCATAAGTAAGTTGTACAAAATGCAATATTTCTAATCAGCATATATTATAAATACAAACAGCTATGGATTAAAATGCTTTATGCAATTTAAAGTGAATCAATTTAATGTGAATGCTCCCTTGGTATTTGATTTGAAATGCTTTATATAGTGCATAATTATCACCATATTTTATAAATTATTTAGATTTCAATTAATTGCTGTTAAATTTTAAGTTAATATTAACTTAAATAATATTTAACTTTCAGTTTGATGACATGTTGATAAATGTTGAAAAAATTTTTCTTCATAGTCCATTCTATTTTTTTATGCATCTCATTATTAAAAAAATAATGAACTTACTTTGAAAAAGAGTCAATAACAAAAAGAATAGTAAAACCTTCCAAGTAAAGAGTCATAGAGCTTTTTAAGGTTTAATTAGTGTTCAGCTTCCTACCAAACAATCAGAAATTTTACAAAATTCAAGTAAAATTTCCTGTGGTCACTATATAATACAAAAATTTCTGTAGGGATATACTAAAAAATGTATCAAAATAGGTTGGGTGATTTGCCACAAGTTCTATTAGTCTATTAACCATTATTAAAAGACTAAAAGAAGAATAAACAGCAAAAAAGCTACATTAACTTTAAGGCCTCTGTTTCTTAAAGTTTGTATAAAAGTTTTTGATTTATGCTGTCCACAGATGAGTATCTATTGCTAAAATATTAAAAAGCCTTTTCATCTTGGTATATTATTAAATACACTGTACCAAAAAAACTTGCTGAAGGTCTCTCAAAGAGATATATGCTGATGGAGCTCCAAACTCCTTTCTTTCTTTCATAAAATCTATATATAGCCATTAAATTAAAAGCATAAACTACACAGGACATTCCATTACTACATATTAGACAAATTCCCTCCAGACAACAACTATTCTACATCATATTTAAAATATATTTAATTAAAAAATAAATCAATCAATTCTTAAAAAGCAGATTGTAAGTTGCCAGCTTTGGAACTTATATTCAACATGTGATATATAAATTTTTAATAAAAACCGATTCTAATAAGCGATCTGTTTGCCTTCATTCCACATTACTTCTGATTCTTGGATAATGATCAAATAGAAAACCTTCCTATGTGTAAATCACAGTTCTTTCTGAAGAAAACTCTTTTCACAGCATAGTATATACAATAGTTAAAATGGAAACTAAGCAAAGATATTAATCAAGCATGCAGCTATATTTCAGAGGTAATGAATGTAATATATTCACATTTTATTTATTCCCAAGATAATTAAAAAATTGACACTTAAACAAAGACAAATTTGTTAAATATACTTACATTCTGATACAAATTTTCACCTGCAAACTGGTTATATACAAACCGCTCCACAAGACTAGTTTTACCAGAAAATTCCCTTCCCAGGAGAACAATTTTAATATCTACTTTACTCATTTTTCTTTACACATTCTAAAAATAAAATTAAAGAAAAATAAGACTTCTAATAATTGCTGTTACAAAATACTTTGATACATATTGCATACTTATAAAATAAAGTTTAATAGAAATATAAAACTGTCTCTAATATCCCTATTTTCTGATACTATTGGATATAAAATATATGGCTGCTAATACTGTATATATTTTTGTTCATATCTCTTTTGTGTGAGATTATTTAATTTGTAAACAACGAAAAAAGTTAATTTATAAAATAAGAAAGTTTTCAATGCCTTAATTTCTATTAATTTAAGAGTGTAAAGGGTTTAAATGGTAATAAATGATGATAAAACTAGTAATTAAGGCTTTGCCAAAAGTATTATAAAATTATTTCTTAGTACATTTTCAGTTAACACTTTGCTAGCATATTGTAGCTCAAAGCATTTAACATTTTTTGTACAATAATATTAAAAACATTTCCTTTTTTGATACAAGGAAAGGGAGGGATTTAAAATACAAAGTTTATAATGAGATCTTATATTATTTCATGAAGAAAAAAATCACAGGAATATAAGTCTTATAACTATTTATGATAACCTCTTACATTGTTAAAAAAATAACATTTTATAACTGGAATCATAAAACAAATTATTTATAGGATATGTTTCAATAAAATTAGAAATGAGGCTTTGAATCTGCAAAACTAATAAAAGACTCATTAGTAAAATGTTCACCAATGAGTCTTTACATGACAGTTACATGGATATGATTATCCAGTTACATATTTAATTTATACCATTTTACAAAATAAAAATTGGTGCTTTAAAATAAATCACATCCAATCTTTTAGTCAAATTATGTGAATAAAATATTATTTGGAAAATAAAAAATAAAAAATCTTTTAATCAACAACTTGATTTTGTTCTTCATTTTCAAACAAAAAGTTTCATTCTCAAGATGATTTTATAGTTCATTATGTGAATCACGATGAAGAACCTATGAAGCATATTCACAATATCAATGCTAAAACACAGAAAATGAGAGTATGGTAATATGCCTGTAATTTGAAAAGGGATTTTTATCCAATAACCAACCCAGCATTACTTTTAGGTGCTTATTCATGTGATATGGTAGTCTTTTATGCCTATAGAGTCTATACAGTAATAAGACCCAATAGACATGAAAAAAGCCAGAAATTCATGCAGCTTAAAATACTTTTTAAACTTGAATTTAAATAGTTGGAAAAATAAAGAATTTAAATGAATTAAATTTATTATACATGTCCGTGTGTGTGCACGCGCATCTGCATGCGTATGTTTTGGGCGGGGCAATAAGTAGAATAGAAATTCTTTTTATATCACAGTTTAATTCTTCATAATTAAGGAAAGTATTCATTTTTAGAAGCTTTTAAAATTACTTTGCATATAAACTATGCCCAGGAACTCAACCAATATACTCCTCACAGAAATATAAAAGATAAAAAAGAGAACTGAATGAAAGCATTCAGAGCTTATATACCTTCAAAAAGTGGATTTTACTGAAATTTAGCTGAGCCAGCATTTATTTTAGCTATGTGATTTTCATGTGAAACAACATCTTAACGCTGGACAGTTACAGAAATTAGTCCCCGAGAAGCACAGAAAAATCGAAACTCCACATAACTTTGAAGTTTAAATCCAAGTAGTTAAAAAATAATTTCAAGAATGTGGATAAATTGAATTTATTACATATACAGGGTGTTGCCGAATTCGACCGACAAATTCAGAGGGGTGATAGTAGGCATCAATAGGATAAAGAATCGCCATACAACATGGGGTCCCAAACGTCGTTTAGGGGGTAAAAATCGCAAAAATATAGGAAGTCGGCAAACTTTTGGAAACTGTGAAAAATTAATAAAAAATAACAAATGGTGTTTTTAAATATGAATTTTTTTAAGTGAAAGAAAGCACATTCTTAAAGGCAATTTTTCATGTAAGTAAATGCTGATTTGGTGAACCAGGGGGTCGTAAATTATTGAAAACGAAAAAGTAGTTTAGAACCCTTATCTGCAAAAATATAGTAAAACTTTAAGAAAAATAAAACCTTGAAAATATAAGGAATTTTATACTCTTTAATTTAATGTAAGTCTGTAGAGTGAAGACTGAGGAGGTTTTAAGATATTGAAGAAAAACTAAAATGGTTGCAGGGAAACATCGCTGCAACATCGGCACCAATGTTTAGAGAAGGTATTGCAAAATTCTATTGAAAAATTCTGAGGAGTAATAGTAGGCATCAAGACGATAAGAATTTTCAAAGAAATATAAAGTCGCAAACGACGGTGAAATTTATTTGCTGGAATAAAAATACAGCATACATTTACAGCACAGACATTTTAACATAAGAAAGGAGACGATGAAAAACTTTTATAAATATTGCTCAGTGTTGCGGCCGTGAAGGTCATTACACAACCGACACCGACGTTTAAAGGACCAACGGACGCGCTCAAACATACCAGATGTGCTTGCGAATTCTCCAGCAGCTACGACGATCCGTGCTACGAGATCTTTCAATGTATCCAAAGGTGTTTGATAAATATGAGATTTCATATGGCCCCAGAAGAAGAAATCCAAGAGATTGAGGTCCGGGGAACGTGGAGGCCAATCAACAGGTCCACCACGTTCTATCAACGTCCCAGGATATGTATCATCTAGATAGTTACGCATAGGAATTTAAAATATGAGCTGGTGCACCAACATGCATTAACCACATGTTCTGCCGTGCAACGGCCGGTATTTCTTGCAGTAAATCCGGAAGGACGTGCTGCAAGAAAACAAGGTACTTTGCGCCACTAAGGCGTTCGGGCCCTGCCCTTGGCCTCGTTATTTTGAAGAATCCTGTCTCCAGCAACCGTCTATTAATATTTGCAAAGGTGCTGTGGTGTGGACAACGCCTACTTGGATATTGCTATATTTATATTCTTTATGCTAGCCGTCCATTACCATCTGCTCGGTCGTAAATTAAAAGCATATCCGCATATTCGTCATTCGTGAAACCTGACATGTTGTTTGCGAATGAAATTTATCGACAATCAATTCTGCACTGCTTTTTAATGAATACAAGCTGTTTTTATATTCCTCGAACCATCAATTTTGAAATGCTCGCTGCTTTTATATTACTCGAAAGCATGGGAAATTTAGATACGAGTAAGCTTCTTCTTCTCGACTACCTTGTTCCAAATCCTTGCATTCTTAGGGCCATTCTCTTCACCAGGCTGTCACTTCGATGTCTGCTTTTGCGATTTTTACAGATTAAACGTCTCCTGCGACCCTATGTTTTATGAAAATTTTTCATCTCCTTAATGCCTACTATCACTTCTCTAAATTTACCTTTCGAATTTGGCAACACCCTCTGTAAACATCGATACCGATGTTGCAGCGATGTTTCCTGGCAAACATTTTAGTTTTTCTTGATTATCTTAAAACCTCCACAGTTTTCACACTACAGACTTATATCAAATTAAAGAGTATAAAATTCCTTGTATTTGCAAGCTTTTATTTTTCTTAAAGTTTTAATATTTTTGCAGATAAAGGTTCTAAACTACTTTTTCGTTTTCAATAATTTACGACCTCCTGATTCATCAAATCGGCATGTTACTTACATGCAAAATAGCCTTTAAGAATGTGCTTTCACTTTAAAAAAATGCATAGCTGAAACACCTTTTGTTATTTTTTTATTAATTTTTTAGTTTCCAAAAGTTCGCCGACTCCTTATATTTTTATGATTTTCACCCCATAAACGTCGTTTGGGACCCTATGTTGTATGGTAATTCTTTATCCTCTTGATGCCTCATATCACCCTTCTGAATTTGTCGGTCGAATTCGGCAACACCCTGTATATAATAATCATTCTAGTAGTAACACTGATGCTTATATTTGTGAGAAACTATATTCTTTCATTTGTTAGTAGACATGAAATTTAACTGATGTTTCCAGAAGTTTTGTACATATTTTTCCTTTTCCAATAGCAATCTAGTTTCTTTAATATTGCTTATTTAGTTGCTTACATATTATAATAACTGAAACAAATATCATTTTTCTTCCAGTTATCATACTGATATCTCATAAATTTTTTTAATAATCTTTATCCCCTAAAAAACTATGACATAATAACTCTATATAAAGTTCTAAATAAACCAAATATTTTCTAGAATGATTGTAGAATTTTCCCTCTCTTCAGCACCAATTCTTTTATCCCTCTCTAGGCAGCTATTTCATTCAATCTATTTATTTTCAATATAAGTATATTTCTTAGTAATACTGAAGCAATCTCTGAAATACTTTCCCTCATAATTCTTAGTAACACAGATCTGGAGCTCCCTAAAGCACCCCGCCCTTTTTTTAGAGACAGAGATAAAATAAACTGAAATCAAATATTTATTTCCCTCTTTTTTCCTCTAAAATTTAACAGTCATATTTTACTTGTATTAAGAAACGAATTCTTGACAAAATCTCTTTCAAAGTTCATTCATTAAAAAATAATTAAAAATACCCCCCTCTTTCCCAGGAGAATAAAATTTAAAATATATCCATTGTAGTGCAACCCAAATTACAGAATTAAAATATAAGGCAGGTATTATCTCTGGTTAATGAAGAAGTTTAATTCAAAATCATAAAATGGTAATGAATCAGATAAATTTGTATTAGAAAAAATTTTAATTTCTGAAGAACATGCAACTGAATTATAATAAATTTAATTATGATAAAAAATTCACATTAGATTTAAGTTTCCTGATAATATATTGAGAGAATAATCCATTATACTTCCATATTCTCTACAAAAATTTCTATTGAAAAAATCTTTAGAAATGCTGATTGGCTAAAATGAAAATAGTAATGTTGGTACCAGACAAGGAATTTAATTAATCAAATTTATAAACATGAGTTTGATTATGAAAATAAAAGCTAGTAACAATCATTTTTTTTTCTTTTTTTTTACTATACAAGATTTAAATCTTTAGCTTTTAATTAGTAAAATTTAATTATATAATGTACACAAGAAAATATGAAATACTAACAGTTAATCAAATCTACTTTCTCAGCCAAAAAGGAAAGAAAAAAATAATAATAGTGTGGAATATCTTAAGAGAGGACAGAAAAATATATAAGTGACATATAAAAATATAGTAAGAAAAAGTGTTGTATCTTTCCCAGATCGATATTATTTTTAAAATCCATTTCATATGTAATATAACAATTCTGTTGCAAATGCATTAATTCTGCTTAGTTTTGCATTTATCACATTTTAGATAAAAATTTTAAATTTAAATTTTTTTTCTAAATCTTGTATAATTGTCAGTGGTACAACATAGTATTGTACCTCTCAGTAGAGGGTATTGTACCTTTGACTTAGGAATTATTATGAAAACAAACATAAAGGAGAAAATAGCTTTTATTCACATAAAACAATGAAATAGCTATTTTTGAAAAAAAAATGCACGAGTCGGTAGTTTTCAAAAGTTTCATTCTTTATAAAATATATTCATCATGCTACTATTTAATGAAGGAGAATATCTTCCCTGTACTAACAAAAAATGTATCATTACTTTCAAACTTCATTGTTTTCTTAACTTTTTTTTATGGTGGTGGTGATGGTTGCAGGAAGAACAAAACAGAAGGAGTTTCTTTTAAACCCATTTCAATGTGTTCTAGTTTTTCTCACAGAAGGATAATATTTGATTTCAATGCCTATAAAACTAATTTTTCAGGATTGTTTGTGACAATCTTTGATTTATATTTTGGCCTTCCTTTATTTGCTCCTTTTTTTGGTGAACCCTAGAGGGCCTTCAATTTTCAGAAGATATAACTAAAGAGGTTGATTGTATATTTAGACTGACAGTACTTTGGGTCAGAATCTGCCCTAACAAACCAGCAGTGGCTGAATCATGCATGAAATTAGGATATACCATATGCCTATGAGTTGCATATGAAAGTAGAAGCCTCATTAAAAGGAACAAAACCTGTAACACTGATTTCATCATTGTATTTAAAATTATAGACAATGTAAAGGCATTTATAGCCAATTTGGCCACATCATAAATAACAGGTTTACTGTTATTAGCTGGAGTTAATATCCAGTTGTTCATTATCTGGTTGTAGTAAGTTCTGAAAGGACCAAATACATCCTGTTAAACAGCTGCATTTTTTGTTTGTCATGAGGATGAAGATTCATGATAATCACACCATTTTTATATGTTATCTCAATATTAGGAATAGTTATGCCAGTTACGCAGTTATCCAGGAATAACAGAGCAGGTTTTTCAGAATTTGGTTGGATATAATCAATAAAGCATTTAAAAAATTGAAGAAAAGTAGTCTTGTAAATTAATTTAAAGATAGAAAAGAAATCTTGTAAGAAAAGAATCATAACTGAAAAGTAATTTAAAGATTAAATCACTTAGATTAAGATACTGTGTAGTATCATATAACAAATTATAAATTGAAGTATGCTTAGAAATATTTTAATATACCTTCAAAAGTAAACTTCCAATCCATAGAAAAATGAAGAGGCAAAAATTTACTTCAAGTATCTAAAAACATATCTCCCTGCCAACAAGTACAAGGGTTATCAAGTTGGGAGTGAAAATATCTTATAAAATGTCACATGACAAAGGTCGAATAGATATGGTTACTGTTTACAAATTACTGTTTACTTCACAATCTGAAAAAAAAAGATCTTAGATCAAGTATCTCTAGTTTTCTCAAAATAAGAGGTATTGTAACTCTGATCTACTCAAAGGAATAACACATCATGGCAGTCAAAGGTATAGCAAGCACCTGTTTCATATTTAAACCTCTATAGCTCAATTTTGATTACGAATAGAAAATTCAGTTTGCACAAAATGAGACTAATAATCTGTCTATAATATGCATACACTAATTTCATTTCTTAATGTATTAAAAATCGTCATGAGGTGAAAGGTGATATTTGTAATGCTCAGTTTTTAGTTGTGAAATTAGATCAATATTTTTAATCAGCACGGTAAGTAAGGGTTTTTAACCCAACAACTCATGATCAAATCATTCCTTTTTTACTTAGAAATTTTAGGTTGGGGAAAGGGGGACTTGAAATTGTTATTTCCTCTACCTTCATGGGAAAACTAAAAGAACAGCAGAAAAGAATGCAACAAGATAGCATATTTTTTATTGGAGGGATTGGGATTAATTTGACATATGCATGTGCTTGTATTTCAGATTCATTCAACATCACTGCTAAGACAGTGTGCAAACATGAGCAGCAGAATCAGATATCTTCTCACAAGCATTCCTAATAATAGAGAAAATGATAACACAAATTCATCTAATACTAATGAAACTTTGGAAATTGATCATGATACCTAATTGGAAAAAGAATCAGATTTTAAATACCTTAAAAATATAGAATGAAAGTCTTTTTTTTTTTTTTTTTTTTTCCCTTGTGAAAAATGACACAAATCTTTATATAAAATGCTTCCTCTAAAAACTGTCTTAATATTTATGATAAAAATAAATCAAATTCTGAATTATAAAAGTAATTTTTCAGAATATATATATATATATATATATACACACAAAAATTAAAGAACAAGAATTTTTAAACTGGAATGCTCTCAAAAATTCTCAAATGTAAACTATGAGTAAAATATTGATTTTCTTGTACTTCCAACACTTTTACACAGAAAAAGACAATATACTTTCAAAATAATAAGTTTTACATGAATGGAATGGGAGAAAAGAAAGAATACATAAAAATTACGAAAAACAAGGTATATTCTTATTAAAAAATCACATCTGGGTCTTTAACCTTCTCAACCTGGCTTTTGCATGTTTAAAATTTGAAATCCCATGTAAAAATGGTTCTTTCTACAATAACTCAAGAAAAAGTACAATTTCATTACCTAATATGAAATGAAGTCCTATTTCTGGGATATATAGGCCCATTGAGGCTGACAGTACTAAACAAATTTGCATAAAAATATATTCTCATACTCAGATCATATTTCAATTTGCACAAATAGCCCAATATATACATATAAACATAAATGGCTGTCAATTTTGGGTCAAAATCACCCATAGTGTGTGTTAATATTCCGAGAATGGATGCATGTACTGAAGAATAAGTTATACCATTAAAAAATGGCCTTAGTGCTAAACAAACACAAAAAAAATTATCACCAGTTGTCAACAAAGGCAGAAATGGTTAAAAGAACAACACTCTCCCCTACATATAAGATTGTTTTCTTCAAAAAAATGAAGTTCAGATAATACATGTTTCTAAAATCAGAAATATAGCAATTCAATAAATTATTTTAACTATATTAATACTGTACAAATATTAATCTTCATTTTATAATACCTAGTTTTGACTTTTTTCCTAATGAAATATTAAGCAGAAAGATACCAGATATTCAAAATCCATTAATACTTAATAAAACAGAATTTTCGAAGACATGTTTATATATAATTAATTCACACCCAATTGGAGACATAGAACACTCAAATGGATAATTTTAATCATCATCGGCAATAATTTATTCAAGTCAAAACATTAAAACATGCCTTTTTAATGGTATTTCAAATCGATATAAAGAGTTATTGAAGTTGTATGCACTGTAACTTAATGCACTTGACACAACTGAAAAAAAAATGTGCAGCAAAATTCAAGACATTCCACTCATAAGAATTTCATTAATGATATAATTCTCAACATAGATTGTCGCATATGCACGGCTACAAGTATCAAAAACTATATGTGTACTGATGCAACAGAAATGATACAGTATGTTTAAAAGTATAACATCTTACCAATCAGATAAAAATATAATGGTAGAACGAACTTGTGGCTTTCTATCTTAATTGCCACATTGCTATTAGTCAACTTTTATTCTTTGCAGTTCATGCTTTCAACGACAAATTTTATATAAGAACATATATTTAACTCCGCTTCAAATCAAAACAAAATATGATGTACATTGTCACGCAAACAATAACGCACGACACATTCAAATATTTCAGAAATAAAAAGATAACAACAATCTAAGTCATGACGATCTGTCACTGCTAACTTTAGAAATTTTGGCTGAAACGTGTTGAAAGTTGTTTACAATATCCTACTATCGACCAATAAGAATGCGTATTTCAATGAAAGGCGTGGTTTGAATTGCATGATGCAATACCAAATTGTTTTGTTGTATTTTTAGTTCAGTTATAGTCGCACTGAAACTATTAAATTTAACATTAGAATTATCACTAAATTTGTTCATTCTTCGTGATATTTCTAATAAGGGGAGGGTACAGGGTTGA
>JAPMOR010015793.1:494069-504599 GCA_026543865.1 Argiope aurantia
TTTGTTCCATCAACAGAAAGAAAGTTTTACAGTCATCTGAATGGGACAGAGTCCAGGTAGCGCGTCGGAGGTCCCAGAGCTTGGCGACAAACTTGGCGACCATTTGGCGACATGGCGACGAATTTGGCGACTTTGGCGCCAAAATAGATAATACCCGAAATTTAGAGAATTTTCCAGATCCGTCCAGTAGGAACCGAGATACGCCTCGAACGTTCCTGATTGGTTGAGACGCTTCTAGCCCCGCCTCCTGAGACCTATAAAAGGAGCTGCAGCTGCCAGATGAGTCCAAGTCAGTAGTCAGAGTGGACGGAGTGGTCGAAAAAGCGGAGTCCGAGTCGGAGAAGTTGAAGACAGAGCAGTCGGAAGCGACGGAGTCAAGCTAGTGCTGAACTGAGCTGTGCGCTACTGTCTGCAGTAAATTCTGGTTGTATGCTGCTGTGTGTGCTATTGTATGCTACACGTCTCGGGTGAAGATAATCGTCTTCTGTGCTGTATATAGTTCTCGCTTTTGTGCTGTCCTGTGTGTCTTCGTGTAAATAAACGTTGTTGTTTTATTTTCTACTGCCGTCTGCTGCTTGAGCGTTCTACACACCATATAACTTCCACTATCCAAACGAACCCCGGTGGAAAAATTCGTAACAATATATATATATATATATATATTGAAAAAAATGTTACCCTGTAATATTTCTTATATATAAAATACAAACTTTTATGGATGTGATTTCATAGGTCGTTGTAAAAGAAACCATTGATTTCTTCTATACAATTAGATAGAATCATCAGATGAATGGATTATTGTAAGCATAACTAAATTTATATTCCTTTTAAAGGCTTTTTGTATTCTTAAAAAAGTATTTTGAAAAAATATAAACCTTTCTTTCTAAAATGTCTGTTTTAAATCTAATTTTTAAGGATGGATGACGTAATACATTTATGCATTGCTCTGAAATGTGATTCTTTTAAAATTTAATTTCTCCATTTCCTACATTGTTTACTACTTTTAAGTGTCACAAATTGGGCAAAGTTATTGCTTTCCCTTCTGCAGATTTTCCGCTCATTTGGAATGCTAATTAATTCGCAGCCACCCGAAAGCAGTGTGTGTTGCTTGTTGCGTTGAATTTTCGCTTTCTGAGAAGAACAGATCCTTCTTTTTTCCTATTTCTGAGAAAAATTAAAATTGCCTTGTAGTTTCAAGACGCAGCAATCTGTGAGGGAATTGGTAATCGCTTTTCAATTATTTCATATAACACTGCATAAAATTTACTTAAAAAAACAAATATTTATAATTTTTGCTTTGATAAGGTTCTAATTGTTATAAATTAAATATGTCCACTCTCTTGAATTTTTTAAAAATGTTTAAACTTATTAAAACATTTTGCATTACATTGAATTGTAAAATTATTTCTCGAAATTAGGGAGAAAGATTAAATTCCTGAAACAAAAAAAAAAATGTATCTATATTTGTATAATTTTTATATGAGGTGAATTTTTTTTTCTTGTTCTGCTATTAAAACTTTTATATCTTTTTTTTGTGTGTGTATGTGTGTGTGTGTGCATTTTTAAGAATAAGTAGAACTGACTTAATTTCATAGTATCGAAAAAAATTGTATTTTAGAATATTTTATAACCATTAAGGAATTAAAATCTTGATTATTTACGCTGCATCTTTATTATACCACATTTCTTCATAATATCCACTTAAATCTTGCGAGTACTATGTTTGCTTCTCAAAACATCCAGAAAAATAAAATTTTTATTGTATTAATTTTTTTTTCATAAATAGTCTTATTCTACTACACTATTCTGCAAGTTTACCGTAGAAGGATTATTTTTTGAACTTTCTTTACAATTTTTCTATGGATTAAATTTTTTGTTGCATTACCATTAAATGAATGTATATATTCTTTAGTGTTCATAAAAATAAAAAAGAAACTAATTTGATTTTACAATAAAATGTAAACGAAGTAAGTATCTTATAAGATATACAACTGCATTAAAATTCAAATTACAACAAATGGTATTATACAATAAGCGACAAATTTAATAATATTATTTATATCACTATGTCGAATGAAGTTTTCAAGCAAATAAAAAATGCCTAATGTTCATCCAAATGTCATTTAAACACATTTTTTCAGAATGCTCTATTAATTTTCTTTTTTGCATAAAATCGTATAGTCTCCAGTGATCTTGCATTATAGCTTTATTATTTTTTTACATTAAATCAGCTAAATTATATTTTGAGAACATTTTGAATTGAAAAATTCAATAATCAATCAAGATTAGTGAATCAAATATATTCGTCAACGGTTTTCAAAAGAGATTCTTAAAAAATTATCAGTTTAAAATTTGAACAATAAAATAAAATTACTCTGATTACAAATTTATTTATTTAAAATTAAATCTCTTAAAGATGCCAGAAGCCGAAAACAAAATAAAACTGCAAATATCAGAAATAGTGGTGTAGAAAAAACATATTCAAGTCTGAACATGTGTTTCGTAATTGCTTATTTAAATAAAAGATATTGATCCTCTTTTTCAGATAAAGTTTTTTCCCAGAAGTCTAGTCATAATATGAAGTAAAGGATCAAGTAAACTCAGGAAGAGAGCGAATGAAGGACGGACCTCCCAAGCACAAAACATCTGCTGATTTTCCGTAAACTTTTTACCCACTAGCCGACTTTATTCAGTAGGAATTTTGAACTTTGTGTTGTATCATATTTAACACATTTCGAAAAACAGAGGAAAAAGTATCTGGATGAAATTTCTATTGTAGTAACAACTCAACTTTGTATCAGACAAGCGACAACTCAACTCTTATGTTTTTAATCAAGTATCCCAATTGTAGCATACAGTAATAAAACGGTTGCGTTGCTAGCTCTTATTATGCATCTTAGTTATTCATTCGTACTTAATTAATTGCTTTTTGTTTTACCCATCGATAGTATTTATCGATAACCTTAACAGGTTATGGGCTCAGCGTGTTTTAAATCTGCGTGAATTTAATATCTGCTAAAATTTTTGAAAAGCGAAGTGAACCGCGTGCTAGGCCTAGCAGCGAGACGCTATGGATTTGAAAGTACAAATCGACAAACTAGAAGGTGCGGAAAATTGGAGCAAGTGGAAGTGGCAAATGAAAATGGACTTTGAACAATATGATCTCACATCAATTATTGATGGAACTAAAATTTGTCCGGTCGCTGTAAACGGCGATGTTAGTGCGGATGAGCACGTGAAGAAAGTGGCTGAATGGCGGCGTGATAACGCTAAGGCAGCCGCGCTTATTGCAAGTACGTTGAGCGCTTCTGTAGCCGATTTAGTGATGACGTACTCAAATGCAAAGGACATTTGGGACAAATTAATTAGTGTTTTTGAACAAAGCAGTATTCAGAGACTTAATTTATTGATGACACAATTTTTTCAAGTCGGTAGAGATCCTAATGACAATGTTGCTACACATGCAGCTAAAGTTGAAAGAATCTACACGGATATGAACAGTGAATTAAATCGTATTGGATCAAGTAATATTCCAGAAGAATTATTGCATGGCAAAATATTGCTTACTGTGGGTCCAGAATTCCAAGAATTCAGCAATGTTTGGGAGTCTCTAGACTCTGATAAACGAACAACCAAGAATCTTGTTGAAAAATTGTGTACAATTGAACAACGTGTTAAATCTAACGCTGCTGTGGATTATGGCGCATTTGCAGCTCGTGTGCCTGGTTTTAAGCAAAAACCTGAAAAAAAATGGAGAAAGACTTCCTGAAAGTACGCTTGTAGGTAATAAATCTAGTAATTTCAAGCAAAAGAACTGTTTTAAATGTGGTTCGAATACACATCTTTGTAAGGACTGCCCTAAGAGAAAATCAAATTTCTCAAAGCATAATAAAGGTGCATTTGCCGCTAGTGCAGACAATACACATCCTGATGTTTGGGTCTGTGATTCTGGTGCTTCACATCACATGACTGCTAACAAACAGTACTTTCCTTCGTACAAACATTTTCCTGTGCCCATTGAGGTATCACTTGCTGATAATAACAAGATCTATGCATATGGATCTGGCAGAATAAACATTGAAGTTTGTATTCAAGGAAAATGATATTATGCTCACATGGAAAATGTCTAGTATGTCCCTGATGTGAAACGGCATCTCTTCTCTGTACAACAGGCTACCAGGCATGGAGTTGAAGTAAAAATGACCAAAAGGTATGCTGAATTTTTTCGTAATGAAGAACTTGTTGCAGTTGGATCCTGGAGAGATGGCACATAAATTATGTCTATGAGGGTTGTTATCCCAGCAAGTCCAGCTGAGATAAGTATTGCTACAGAGGCTGAATCTTTGCAGCTATGGGATGAACGCCTTGGTCACCAAAATAAGTGGCATATTCGAAAGCTGCTAAATGATATGGGAATATCTGTAAGTCATTCAGCGACAAGTGAATTTTGTGATGGATTTGCTCTTGGAAAAGCTCATCGAAAATCCTTCAAGTCACGTCCCTGTAGAGCGATGTCAATTGGTGAAATCATTAATGCTGATGTTAATGGCCCTATTTCTGTGAGCTCCTTTAGTGATGCAAGATATTATGTTTGCTTTAAAGATGACTATAGCAAATATCGTAGAATCTTCTTTTTGAAAAAGAAAAGTGATGTTAGTTGTTGTCTACGTACGTTTCTCAATGAAGCGACTAATCTTGGCCATGTTGTGAAAAGCTTCCGTTGTGATGGAGGAGAATTTGACTGTGGTGAAGTTCAAAAGATACTTGCTGAAAAAGGTATAGCACTAACTCTTAGAGTACCACACTCGCCAGAGCAAAATGGTGCAGCAGAGAGGGAAAACCGAACAATTTTTGAACTGACTCGTTCTATGCTTGCAGCAAGTGCATTGCCTCGGTCACTTTGGACTAACGCATGTGACACCGCAGTGTATCTACTAAATCACACTGGTTTATCCCCAGATGAAAGCAAAAGTCCTCATGAGCTTTGGACTGGTGAGCCAAAAACTAAACTTGACCACCTGAAAGTATTTGGAACCGAATGCTATGCACATATACCAAAGATCTTCAGAAGTAAGTTTGAAGACAAAAGTGTTCGTGGTCATTTTGTGGGGTGTGTAAACAAGAAAGATGGTTATAAGATCTATCTGCCTTCTCGGAAGAAAATCATAAAATCTCAAGATGTTGACTTCAAACCAGAACGTTTGTGCATCACTCCTGTGACAGTGGAGCACTCCTGTGACAGTGGAGGTGAAGGAAGACTTAAATGAAAGGTATGAAGAAACTTGGAGGAAAGAACGTAATCTATCCGAAGAACAAGAGCCTGTTAGAAAATCTGGAAGAAGCCGAAGCTCTCCTGCATAGATGAAATCTGGAGAATATCTGATGGCAAACATAGCTGTAGTAGAAGAATTTGAAAACAGTGAAAATCCATCCACATATTCTGAAGCTCTTTCGTCAAGTGAAAGTGGCCTGTGGTTAGAAGCAATGAAAGAAGAAATAAAAGCTCTTCATGAAAATGAAACATGGGAACTTGTCGAGAGACCCAAAGGTTCCAAAGTTATCAACTGTGGATGGGTGCTGAGGAAGAAATTTAATTCAGATGGTACTGTGGAACGACACAATGCTCGTCTTGTAGCCAAGGGTTATGCCCAAAAAGAAGGCTTTGATTACGACGAGACATTCAGCCCTGTTGCAAGATATGGCACTGTGAGAGCTGTTCTTGTTGTGGCGGCAAAGGAAAATTTGTACTTGCAGCAGTTTGATGTAAAGACTGCATTCTTGTATGGAACCCTTAAGGAGGAAGAGTTCATGACACAACCAGAAGGCTTCAGTGATAATAGTGGGAGAGTATGTAAAGTGCATAAAAGTTTATATGGACTTAAACAAGCACCCCGTTGCTGGAATCAGTGTTTTGTGAATTTTATGAAAGATCAGGAACTGGAAGTTAGTACAGCTGATCCCTGCTTGTTTATCAGACACATAAATGACAAGAAACTCCTTGTTGTTATCTATGTAGATGATGGCCTTGCTGCTGGGACAGACAGAGTTGAAGTGGAGGAGTTCATGAGTCAACTTAGTCATTCCTTTCAGATCACAAGGGGTTCATTGAACCAGTTTCTGTGTATGAACATAACAAGATTGAATGATGGTTCAATATTTGTGAATCAGTGTGCCTATGTTAAAAATGTTCTCTCTAAATTTCATATGGACTCCGCCAATTCAGTGTCAACTCCAAGTGACAAACGCTTTGTTTTTGATGACACAGAAAACAAAGTGATAGGGAAAGAAGTCCCTTATCGCCAGGCGGTTGCCAGTCTCATGTACCTTGCAACTGCTGCAAGACCTGATTTAGCTTATGCTATAAGCATTGTTTCTGAAAATCTTGAAAATCCCAGGACCTCAGATTGGTGTGCTGTAAAGCGAATCTTTAAATATGTAAGAGGAACTGTAGATTTTGGCTTGTTATATCAAGCAAAGTGTCATCCCAATGAGCTTGAAGTATACAGCGATGCTGATTATGCAGGTGATTTAAAATCAAGATGCTCAAGAACTGGAATGGTCTCTAAATTTTCATGTGGAGCCCTCTCGTGGATGAGCCAAAAGCAGAAGAGTGTGGTGTTATCTACTACAGAGGCCGAATATGTTGCTGCTAGTGAGAGTTCTAAAGAACTAACCTGGCTGAAACATCTGCTCAGTGACATAACAAATCTCGAAACTCCCTCTCTTCTGATAGATAATGTTAGTGCTGTGAAACTCGCCAAGAATCCCGAATACCATAAATGGTCCAAGCACATAGATGTCCGTTATCACTTTTTGCTAGAAAAATTCATTGATGGTGAACTGTTCATCAAGCATGTTCCTGGTGAAATGCAATTAGCAGACATCATGACTAAACCATTGCCTAGTGTTAGGTTCAAGGAACTGTGTACCTTGTTAGGACTGATTTCATTTAATAGTCTTGTGAATGAATATTAATTTAATCTTAAATAAGTTGTGGCTTGTAGAGGAAGTATTGTAGTAACAACTCAACTTTGTATCAGACAAGCGACAACTCAACTCTTATGTTTTTAATCAAGTATCCCAATTGTAGCATGCAGTAATAAAACGGTTGCGTTGCTAGCTCTTATTATGTATCTTAGTTATTTATTTGTACTTAATTAATTGCTTTTTGTTTTACCCATCGATAGTATTTATCGATAACCTTAACAATTTCATTTTAAATAAAACTTTTCTAATGCTTTTACATTTTAAATCTTAATTCTTATAGAAAAATTGACATGTTTTAAAGAAAAAAAATTTTTCTATATCATTTAAGATTGCATCAATTCTATAAAAATGAAATTCATATTCATATGATCTTACTAGGGATTAGGGATGACGAATATTTTACGAGCAGTTATTACGTAACCTATATCAAAAAGTCACAAATACCAGTGATCAATACTTTTCAAAGAGGGGTGTGATTCAAATTCTTGATTACTGGTAATATTTCGATTACAGATCTTGGATCACGATAGAAAGTAACAATCGATACTATCTGTCCAATGGAAGCTCTCGAACATGAATTGAACCCTGCATAGGGAAAGTTCCTTACATACTGATGCACATTTTAGGAAAGACCTCCCACAAATAGTTGTGGCGGGAGGCGGGGCCTATTAATCATATGCAGAGAGCTTCCCATTTCACAAAGAGTCAGGTCGAAGTTTTCCCAATCCTATCGCATGATAATAACCATTGCTGGAGGCAATACGTGGCTTGTCTCATTGTACGAAAACAAGATTTCTTTCACACTCAAGTCTCCAGAGAAAAGTATTTATTTGTTTTTTTAACAAGTTTCTACAGATATTCAATGTTCTAAACAAATTTTATATGTGATATCCTTAAATGGATACAAACACCATAATTGCTATTTTTCCCCTGATTAAAACGATTTGATATTCGCATAATTAAATTTTCTGCACCTGGTTAGTGTGAGAATTTGGCTGCTCTGATTGATTGCACAGTTTTTTAAAAGCAGATTTATGGCTTATTTTCAAGCTATTTTAAAAATAAACGTGATACTTTAAATAAATTGCCAAAGATAAATTTCCCTTCATGGATTTTTAGAAACTTCTTGAGTGATGCACAGAAATTCATCTAAATGTAAATATTTTTTTAATGTATAACAGAAAATCTAACACCACGCATATATCAAGACATTTGTTTACATATCATCAATATTATGGTTGGCAATGTGGTAAAGAAAAAATGCTTCGTTTATGAAAATTTCGTGGATTTCAGAATTTTACGAGGAAAATTATGACGTTCGCTTTAAAATTTATTTATTCTTTTTGAAATAAACTGATTTTCTTTAAAATATTTTAAATTGAAATTAAGTTAAATAAATTACAACTTTAAAATAAAATTTTTGCTTTCTTCCCCTTTTTACAAAGTGTTCTAGAGGTATATTAAAGAGAAATGAATTCATTCGACTCGGAAAATATAATCTCATAAATTTGCAAAAACGTTATCTCAAGAAAATATTAGTAATGATTACTGGGTCTCAATCAATCTAAATTAAAGATTGAAAAAAATCGAATCGAAATTTCTGAAAATAAAGGAAGATAAATTGCTAAAAAAGAGTTGCAATCAGCTTTTCGATTGTCAATCATGTATATTCTAGATTGCATTGTCTACATATTATTTTTATTGAAATTGTATTTTATTTTTTTCAGAGAAAGTTTTAATAAAAGAAACGTTCATAAAATATATTAAAAATCACGAAATATTAATTATAAAAAATTTATTATCAAAACTAAAATACCTTCAAATTAATATTTTTTTATATTAAAACAAATGCTGCATTTTTTTAAAATGTCTATTGTAAAATTTTTAGTCAAGTTTCATAGAAAATGTTTAACAGATCGGTATCTTGTAGAACATAGCGAAATGTAGTGTTTGCGTCTCGCAAAACTATATACTTTTAGGAATTGAAAAAAATAACAGTAAAATTAATACATTATTTTGCTAATATAAATATTATTAATATAAAGGTTTTAAAGATTATAATTTATAAAAGTCTCCTCTTATCTTTGTGTATTTTACCCTTTAACAAGGTCATCGAATTGGGATCCCCATGAATCTCAGTGCATCTGCATAATTTAAAAAAAAGAAAAAAAAACTGTCTTTTGTGGGATTCTTTTCCCCCCACTCAAACATAATTTTATAGTGGTATTCGCAAAAATGTCACTTATGGTTTATCTTTTTCATTAAGAGTGTAAAAATCAAACTGAGCTTATAAGATACTCTTATACGATTTGCATAGCACATAAAATTTCCCAAATTTAATACATAAATTAAATAATATAAGTATTTCCCAGATTTGATTCTTGTATAATATTAAAAATTCCAATGAGTTAAACAAGTTCGTATTGTCTATATTTGTTGTTCCTATGCAGATTACTAAAAATTTATAGTTATTCAACCAAAATTATAAAAAAATTAAATCAACCAATAAAATAATAATAATTATATTAAATCAACCAATAATTCAATTTAGTTTAACTTAACAACAGAAAAAGAGTAACATCTAAAATATTTCTATCCCTAAAATATCCTATTTAGTCAGTGTCAATAAATGATTAATAAAAAAATTAATAGAAAAAAAAGAGTTTTTTTGTTCTTCTTCTTTTTTTTTTTTTTTTTCTACAAAAAGCTAAAAAATCTTTTTTTATATCTTAAACACAAAATAAATTAAATCATTCTTGTTGGCTATCATAAAAAGCACAAAATATCGAGTTACTTATTTTCTATGTATATATTTTTTTACTGGCAAATGTTTTATCTGATCCACTGAACGTTTTCCAACGAGTTCAATCCTTCTGAGTTCCCACAAGATTAGTTGACGAAACGGCATATCAATGACTGATAATCAATCATTGTCAGGATTGATGATGAATGTTCTCATGGATTCAAGATGTTCTCTACGTCTGTTGAAAACCTGAAAACGCCTCAGACCAGTGATATGAGTAAAAGCGCTATTGTTGCAATAAAATTTTCGCGTTCCATTATTTTTGGTTTCGTTTATAAGTTTAAATAGAAATGAGAATTTTCAAGCATATGAACTATTTCTATTACCTCGTACTGATCATAAAGAAATTCAAATTGTGTCTGAAATGAAGAAAAAAGTGAAATTTACTTTATACAACGATGCGCTGAAAAAATGTCGCATTGAGATTTTGCATATTAATTAATAAAAATTTGAGAGATTAAAAACGAAACAATGGCTTTGAAATTCTTTTATGACCAGTTAGATTCATAAGATATTTGGAAATTATTTTGTGCAAATGGAATGCTTTGAAATGTTATATTCTAAACTTATAGCCACTAAAAATGTCTTAAAAATATTTCATAATGAAAATAAAATTTATAATGTAATAATTTAAAATGAGACAATTTCGCACTGATTAAAAAAAAAAACTGTATACCTGAATCAGAATTACTGAGCCAAATATCAAATCTTCTAACTATTTTTTTATTGAGAATTGGCTT
>JAPMOR010015793.1:504999-517369 GCA_026543865.1 Argiope aurantia
TATCCCACAAGGTATGCAGCGTCCAAAATTTACAGATTTGGATAGAACACGTCAAGACGAGTATTTTGATATGTAACATAAAGGGTCTCCGAATATAGCGTCATAGTCTAATTAAAGTGTGAAGCTTGCGTTATGAAAACTTAAAGGAATGAGAGAAAAAAACCTAGTGAAAATCAGTGTTTATTGAGAACTTTCAGTACAACAGATTTCGAAATGTCGGTCGTTCGAACAAATGATATGGAGAAGTCAGGAATCGAAGTTCGCAATTGTTTTCTGCAAAATATCTGTTCCAATTTTCTTAACCTCTATTTCAATTGATGCACTCAAGTCGTCCAATGTTGAGGGCTGTGTGAGATACACTGTGTCATTTAGAAGTCCCCATAAAAAAAGTCGCATTTGTTAAGATAAAGGGAGTAAGGTGGCCACTCTATACCATTGCCTATTTTCAAAATGGAATCCAACCCTATCAGCCTATCATGCAAATGTTCTGCTAAGTGATCTAAGTTTCGCTACGACTCATTCTCATAAAAACTGTTTTCTAGCTTTAATATGTCGAGCCGGGAATTTGCATATTCATTTGCAGGTGCACTTTTCCTCTCATTGGTTGCCACAGCTCATTGGAAGCTTCTATGTTGTGCAATCGTCGTATGCATCGTAATTTGTAAAACAAATTGTCGGATTATTTATTAACGTTCTTCGTGTAATTAGACTATGACGCTATATTCGGGTACCCCACACGTTATACATCAAAATACTCGTCTTGGCATATTCTATCCGAATCTATAAATATTAGACTGCATACCTTGGGGACACCCTGTATATATAAATCTGAATCAAAAATACTAATTTAAATATGACAACCCTTTTGTTCGCGCACGCATGTATGTGTGTGTAATTCTTAGCTTTCTTATGTATACAAACATTTCCTCACTAAATTATTATTTGCACAGGAGATTGTTTGGGAAGAAAATTGAAATTACTTTTTAAAATAAATGAATTTCATTTTTGAAGAATAGATTCCTTCTTAAATGGCATAGAAAAAAGGCGTTTTTAAATCAATTTTCTTCGAAACATGTAAATTTTTCGATAAGAATTAAGATTTAACCCTTTATCTACTGCATTATGAACTACTGAAAATTTCTTCATAAATATATATTTTTTTAGCTGCCATATTGATAATTAAACAATATACAAGAAAAAGAATCTCCCCGATGCTAAATTAAATTTGTTAGAACTAATTAATTAAAGTGGTACTTAAAAGTACCGTCAGTACACTATGTATAAATTTCCTCATAATAGAAAAAATTACGGATGATACTTCTAATGAAACTTAACCTCTTAAAATGCTAAGTAACCAAAAAACACTCATAAGAAAACAAAGAAATGATCAAATTGACATAATTTTATTTTATACATAATAAAGGCAGAAATTCACGTTTGATGATAATCATAAAAAAAATTTTTTCACTTACAAACAAAAATATATTACAAGTTGAGCATTTTGAATGTGGTTTTGATTGAATATTTTTGAGTGCACAGAATTCACAATGTCCTCGATTCGACACGAATGTTGGCTAACGGTATCCTCTATTTTCTAAACGAATATCATTAGGAACAGAGAAATTTCCTTTTCTTCTCTTTTTTGCACAAAAAGTTTGTTCATCTCCATTGGATTTAGGTCTCCCTTTTCGTTTTGGTTGTGGTTTTGATTTTATTAGTAATCCTATCGTAATGCAGCGCTTATATTCGAGGGACGACATTTTCTCACGACGCACTTCCACATATGCAATATATGAATTTACAAATGCCACTTCTAGCATAACAAAAAAAAAAAAAAAAAAAAAAAAAAGCCTGTGCCACCATTTTTTCGATTTCCTGTCCCTATCATAAATAGCACGTGACATGTCGGCTTTATCAATCCCCCCCCCAAGTGTCCATTGTAGTCTTTTACAACAATGGGTGCGGTAACGTCAATTTTGGTACCATCTTTGATTCTCCTTTGGACTTTGCAAGTAAAATCTAGCTTATTTTTTTATTCGGAATGCAAAAGCAAATTCACATTCAATACTAACATTTTCAAATGCTCTTGACAGAGTCAGTAAAAATTAAATAAATAAATAATTTTAAAAAAATCTATAAGTGAAATCTATAAAAAATACTAATATTGCTACACTACACTTTCATAATTACATTATAACAAACGTAAATACTATAGATTATTACATGGACAAAATGAAAACAAGTTTTTCTCCAACACTACGTGTACTGGCGGTACTTATAAGTACCACCGAATAAATCGACCGTTAATCACATTACATAATCTGTTATTTTATAATGATTGGGCAAATAATATTCTAAGACAATACAGAATGAATAAAAAAATACAACACTTAAATTTGGTTAGATACGATATATTTATAGCAAAGAAAAGATGAGTGGCAATCGGTACAAAATGGCAGGAAAAGAGCAGAATGTCCGTTCGAAAATAGCTTTCTTCCTCGCAAAATTCATCAGCCTAGAACAACGACTGCCATCTATCATGAAAAAGTAGAGTTAAAAGACGGTATCTAAAACGTACCTTCAGAAATAAGTAATGGTTGCTGTGCTATAAAGTTTTAAAGTGATTGGTACCGTGAGTAGATAAAGGGTTAAAATGTAAAAGCATTAGAAAAGTATAATTTCAAATGAAATTTCATCCAGATACTTTCCCCTCTGTTTTTCGAACTGTGAACAATGCAACGTTCAAAATACCTGCTGATTGAAATCGGAGCATGGTTAAAAATATTACAGAAAATCAGCAGATGTTTTGTGCTTGGGAGGTTCGCCCTTTATTCGTTCTCTTCCTAAGTTTACTCGACCCTTTACCACCTTTTATGACTCCATTTCTGGGGAAACACACTCTCTGAAAAAGAGGATGAATATCTTTCATTTAAATAGGCAATTACTAAACACATGTGAAAACTTGAATTTGTTTTTTCTTTACCACTTTTTCTGATATTTAAAGTTTTAGTTTGTTTTCGGCTTCTTACATCTTTTCAAATTTGCGTTTTAAATAAAAAATTGTAATCAGAATAGTTTTATTTTATTGTTCATCATATTTTAAATTGATAATTTTTAAATACCTCTCTTGAAAACCCCCGGCAAATATATTTGATTCACTAATCATGATTGTGATTATTGTAGATTTAAATTTAAAATGTTCTTAAAAATAATTTATTTGATTTAATGTAAAAAAAAGCAAAAATGCAAGATCGCTATAGACTGTACGATTTTATGTAAAAGAGAAAGTTAATAAAGCATTCTGAAAAAAATTGTTTAAATGACATTTGGATGGACACTAGGAATTTTTTATTTCCTTGAAAACTTAATTCCAAGTAGTGATATCAATAATATTATTAAATTTATCGCTTATTGTATAAAACCATTTGTTATAATTTGAATTGTAATACAGTTGTACATCATATAAGATTCTTAATTAGTGATTTTTATTGTAAAATCAAATTAGTCTCTTCTTTATTTTTATGAATATAAAAGAATATATTCATTCACTTAATGGCAATGCAGCAGTAAATTTAATCCATGAAAAAATTGTGAAAAATCCTAAGTCCTTTTATGGTAAATTTACAGAATAGTGTAGTAGAATAAGACTTTTAAAGAAAAAAATTGAAAAAATTTTATGCAGCAAATATTTTATTTTTGTGGAAGTTAAGAGAAGATCATAGAGCATTTGCAACACTTTATTAAATACTGTGAAGAAATGAGGTATAATAAAAATTAATGAAAATGCAAAGTAAAAAACTAAGATTATAACTCATTAATGGTTATAAAATATACTAACAATACTATTTTTTCGATACTATGAAATCAAATCAAAAATAATTTTGCAACTCAATGTAATAAATAGATTTTCATAAGTTTAAGCATTTTTGAAATAAATTCCAAGGATCGGACGCATTTAATTTGTAACAGCTAAACCCTTTATCAAAGCAAGGATTTTAACATTTGCTTTTTTACATAAGTTTTATACAGTTTTATATAAAACAATTGAAAAACGATTGCCAATTCCCACTCAGATTTTCTGTGTTTTGAAATTACAAGGCAATTTCTTTTTTTCTCAGAAATAGGAAAAAAGAAGGATCTATTCTTCTCAGAAAGCGAAAATTCAAGGCAATAAGCAAGACACGCTGCTTCCGGGTGGCTGGGAATTAATTAGCATTCCTAATGGGCGGAAAATTTGCAGAATGGGAAAGCAATATCTTTGCCCAATTTGTGACACTTAAAAGTAGTAAACAATGTAGGAAATGGAGAAATTAAATTTTAAAAGAATCACATTTCAGAGCAATGCATAAATGTATTACGTCATCCATCCTTAAAAATTAGATTTAAAACAGACATTTTGGAAAGAAAAGTTTATATTTTTTCAAAATTACTTTTTTAAGAATACAAAAAGCCTATAAAAGGAATATAAATTTAGTTATGCTTACAATAATCCATTCATCTGATGGTTCTTTCTAATTGTATAGAAGAAATCAATGGTTTCTTTTACAACGATCTATGAAATCACATCCATAAAAGTTTATATTTTGTATAAGAAATATTTACACGGCAACATTTTTTTCAAAATATATTTAACAAAAAAGAGTATAAGAGCTCTTGGTGGTATAATACGCAGAAATTAAATTTAAAAAAAAAGAAATTTTCTTTTCACTTTATTAATATAAAAATGATCATTCTCAGGTAAATGTACCTTGAAATCTCATGATAAACTCTAGTGAATGCTTCGGTATCAAAAACAGCAGAAATTAGATAGAATTATCAAAAACTGCAACTACAAATTCAAGTAAAATGAATCTGAAGTTTCCACACTAATGATATTTTTTTTTTTGGGTACTGAAAATATATATATATATATATATATATATATATATACATTTTATTCATAATGCTTAAAAATGTATATATGATCGATCATTGTTAGGTGAATGTACCAAAAAGTCATCGAAGGAATTAGTCGATTTCCGTTTTATATTGGATATTAATGTAAAATCTTAAAATAGGCAAATAAATTGTAAGTGGAAAAGTAATAAAAAGAGTCGTGGATTTCCTTCAACCTAAAACCGAAAAGGAACAACTTCCCGTACTCATATTACGTGGCCTGTGTCAACACCTCTGAAAGAACAGAAGGGATATCGGCTGATTCCCGACCCTCCCGGGGGAGGAAAGGACATGCTAGAAACACAAAATATGCTTCTCTTGTGTCCTCAGGGAATATCCCATCCCCGTAACTGTAGTCATAAAAAGAACAGCAGAAATATGTTGGATTGAAAAGTGAACGGACCGGTTATTCTTCTAATTACCGTAGCATTGAATCGCATATCGTTGAAATTGGAGTATTCACAGTAAAATGTGAAGTCACCGCTCCGCTTAATGTTATTTGCGAACTTGACTTTCCGATATTCGCACTTGACAATTCTCTATCTCATAAAGATAATTGCTAATTGCCTGTGACATAACCTTCTAATGGAATTCATTCTGTTTATTTTGCAGGCACCATCTATTGGCAGAATTTCGAACTAAAGTAAAAAATTTTTTTAAAAAATGGCATTTTTTTAAACCTTTGCTTTATTAGATAATGCTTTACTCCAATAAATAAATAGAATTTAAAAGAAAATTAAAAAGTAAGCTGAAATAGTTAAATTAAATCAATTATACGTTACTTAAATTAGCAAATTAAATATTAATTGCAATTAATAAATTTTATATTTCATACTAATTAATAATTTTTAATTAACAGTATGGTTGAAAAAACAGATATTTGGAACAAATATTTAAAAATAACAATAGCAAAATTACTTGTTATTCAAAAATTCATGGATTATGCATCTCTATATCTTACCATGATCTAGGGATGACGAATATTTTACGAACGGTTATTATGTAAGCAATATCAAAAAGTCGCAAATACCAGTGATTAATACTTTTCAAACAGAGGTGTGATTCAAATCCCTTAAATAATTTTGGTAGTCATATTTCGATTACAGGTCCTGGATCACGATAGAAAGTAGCAATCGATACGATCTGTCTAATTAAAGCTAAGGAACAAGAATTCAGTCATGCATAGGGAAAGTCTTTTACACACAGACGCACGTTCCAGGAAAAGACCCCCTCCCCCCGCTCCCTATTGTCGTTGCAGGACTTACTGCTCACAGGCAGAGAGTTTCTCATTTCGCCATGTGCGCCTTCAGACTAGAGCCCTCTTTCTCTTCACTTGTGGTTTTCCGGGGTTCTTTGATGTCTGCTCATTTTACCGACAATATGTGGAAAGCTCCAGATCAGCGTCACCGGGGGTCCTACAGTGGGTCAGATGGCAGATTTACGACTATGTCCGTAAAGGAACGGAAACTCTTCTGAACCATGCCTGATAATGACTACTGCTGGAAGCAATGAGCTGCTTATCTCATTGTGCATAAACGCACTCATTCCACAATAAAATATTTATTTATTTATTCTTAAACAGGTTTCTGTAGACATTCAATGCGGCAAATAAATTCTATAAATAATATCCCCTAGATGGATATAACGCCATAATTACTGTTATATATTTAATATTTTTCCATGACAAACGATTTGATATTTACATAATTAAATTGTCTGTGCCCGGTAAGTATGAGAATTCCGCTTCCGCCAAAGAATGTCCAGTTTTTTAAACAGATGTATAACTTATTTTTAAGTCCTTTTAAAAATAAAAGTGCTGTTTTAAATAAATTGCCACTGATACATTCCTCATCATAGATATTTAAATATAGCTTGGATGACGCATAGAAACTCATCCAAATGTGAATATATATTTTTTTTAAATGTGTAACAGAAAATCTAAATGTTGGCATAAGGTATATATCAATGATTTTTATACATCATCAGTAATGGGATTAGCAGTGTGGTAAAGAAAACAGTTTCGTTTATTAAAATTTCTAAGTTTTCATCATAATATAAAGCTCATTTTCAGTGTAACTTGGATTTCTTCTTAGAGGAAAAAACTTTAATGTTCCCATTAAAATTATTTATTTTAACTAATTATTGTTCTTTTTTTTCAGTACATTAATTTTTTCTTTAAAATATTTTTAATTGTATGTAAATAAATAAATTGCCTCTTTAACATGAAATTTGTTATGATTTTTTTCTTTTTTTTGCTAAAAACTGTTTAAGAGGTACATGAAAGAGAAATGAAGTCATTTATTTCGTAGCCTCGAAAATATAATAACTCATAATAACGAAGGGGTTATTTATAAATAGAGTAATTTTTAAAAGCTAGTTTAAAGTTATTCTCACGATCGGATGAAGCTTGTTAAAATCCTGTGGCTGTGAAAATTTGGGGACACTGGAAATATACTCGGTTTTTCTTTTCAACTTCTCAGTCACAGCATTTCGAAATGATATAGAGGATTTCGCACACTTTCTGTCTTAATATCTCGATTTCTATTAACAATAATTAGGTTTTATACATATTTTATAGTTATCCAACAGGTTTTTTTTAAATTTTCAGTGAATTATTGGAATGCTTTGAATCCGAACAATTAAAATTTAACGTATTTCTCTAATGAATTTAAATGCAACATAATTCTCTAATGAAATTGGGGAAAATAAGATGATTTTTAAATTCTCAATCATGAAATAATTCTCTTTTACAACTTAGCTTTATAAGAATGACTTTTCACTTTTTTCAGTTTCCTATTTTACCGCCCACTTCGCATATAATGTTCTTGCTTCATACATCAAAAAGGAACTTAGCAAAACAAAAATCTAATTAAGTTTTTCAAGATTTTTTAAAGAAAATCTTTCAATGTTTTCAGACGCATTAATATTAGTTCTGTTATTATTACTATTCAATGAATAATAGTACTAGATTATTTAATATTGTAATGTCTTGATCTAGACTGATCAAATAACGAAGCAGAACAATTCTTTATTTTACATCTCTACATATACAAAAGAACAACTTGTTCCAATCTTGGTTAAATAAATAGTTATTTACACCTGCAGTAGGAGACACAACAGTCGTATTCGAAGGGTTTTCTTGAAACTCAGTTGGTTCTCGGACTTCGAACTCGTGGGAGTAGTCCAACAGCCTGCCTCCAATTCGTTTCTTCTGTTCTCCCTAAAAAAAAATCCTCGCACTTTATTTCACTAGACTCTAGGGACAGCACCAAAATTTTGCTCTAAGGGAAAACATTGGGATTTTCTGATGTTTAGGGAAAACGGAGTTTTTCAGCCCACGTGATTTCTCCGTCAGATTCCTGAACTGTATAATTATGTATGTTCAAAAATGTTCCGAAATTTGTCTTTGGAATTCTGAAATGTAGATGCCTTTGATTTTAAAATAATATTATTGAACTAAATATAACGACGCTTTTTATATATAGAAGTTATGACATTATATGAAAAGTAAGATGATGCAAAAAATTATTGTTCAAATAAAGAATACATTACAGATTTCTCATCCATGTCACCCAAATCATTGATTTATTTTTTATTGCTTTACTTTTCAAATACTTTAATTAATTTGAAAGTTGCTCAGTTTACTTATAAACGTATCTCGGAATACCAAACGCAGTGTCATATTATTTGTTTAGATGGAATTATTGGGGCAACAGACAAGTATTTTTTGGTTTTATGTTATCAATTAGTAACTATTGAAAGCTTTGGTATTTATTTGAGAAAATTATGATTTGATCAATTTACTGTTATATATATTTCAGCGCCAGTATGCATTTTTAAGGAATATTTTCAAACACATAGCTGGGTATGTATTAAATACATAGATCTGAAAATGTAATTATGAAGAAATATGGATATATATGAGTCTAATATTTCGATCCCATAAATGAAAAATATATTTGTGCATACATTTCAGTTTTGTAATTCAAATGAATTTTATTAAACTCTATTGAAATGACATTTAAATTTTTAAAAGTTATTTATATTATTATTTTGCAGTAAAATAATATTACAGTTTTGACATCAATATTATGTTCATTATACAGTTCAATATTATGTTGGAATATCTATAGTAATTATTTATACTACCATTCAAGTAATACAATATTCTACATGAATTAATCAATTGGTTTTACATGGTATGAAAAATTGATTTAAAAATAGTAACTTTTCATTACTTTTAAAAAATAAATTTCAAATATTTTGTAAAAGTTGCATTCATTTATAATTAAAGATTGTGTATAACTATTGATATTTAAAAATAATAATAAATATTAATTGTTTCTTATATATAATTGATGATTTATAGATAAACAAATAAAAACTACATTTTCTAAACCTATATGAGCATGCAATTCATATTTTATTACAACTATATCTTACTATTTACTTATTATATCTTACTACTTAGAAATATCATTCATATTGTTTTTACAGCTATATCTAACTTTCTTACATAATATTTTAGAATAAGATATAAGTTTAATCTGCTACAATCTATAGTCATGATATATATAATTAAAATTTAATTTTGATTATTCATTAATGATTTTAAACTTTTTTTATAAGAGCATAATAACAATAAATCACTTAAGTACTTTGTAAGAGTTTGGTGATAATTATTAAAAATTTCTAAAAAAATTGCCTTTTACACTCTAGTGGTACTTGAATAAGTTCTCCTGTACTGGTATTAAACGCTTCTCTAACTATTAAAAACTGATTTTCTTGAAAATGTTTAGCACAGACCTAAATGTTAGCAACAAATATTAGGCCTAAATCAAATTTTAAAAAATATGTATGAAGTATGATTAAAAAGATACAGAAACAAAACATTTTAAATATTAGGAACAAATAAACAAAAGACTGTGAGAAGTAACAATAAAACAAAGAAGTTTTTTATTTAGCTCAAGCAAACAATACCAAAGTAATTGGAAGCATAAGCAACTAAATGTAGAGCAAACAAAAATGACAAAAGATAAATGGAAGTTATACATAATTTTAAATGTTTCGCATTTCAAAAGAATTAATTAACTAAAAACTGTACAAAAAAAATCAAACTTACCTTACTATATTTAGTTGATACGAAATCGTCCCGCTTTATTGCAGAGATCCATGCTCTTCTAGTGTTTTCATCGCTTAAATTTTATTATTCGAAGGAAACGAAAGTACAGAAGCATTGGAGCTATTTTTGGTGTTATTACTTTTACAATTTGGAACACAGCACGCACTAGGAGTCTTTATTACGATAAATTAAAATAAATATGCAAAAAGATCAGAAAACTTTCCAACAAAGCCAATAACACATTTCCCGTTCTTCACTACGATAACGACTGCCGTTTTCTACAGAATTCATCCAACCTCATGACGTCACGGGCTGAAAGCGTTGGGAGTTGTGAGGCCTTGTATTACGAAGGTCGTGGTAACCACCGCATTCAAATTCGTGGTAGCTTTTTGTTCCGATATCAGATTCGCGGTTCCGTTTCCTAACAAATAAACTTCATTATCTAGACTGGAGTCTATGATGGTTGCTTTTGTTATAATGCGTCCAGAATCAGGGCTTTGAAGCTCTACTTTTGGAAGAGGAAGGCAAGTAAAATTTACATCTAACGGTTGTTTCACCCAAACGGTCTCCCCGATATAATCTTCGGCGCGGACATAATTACTACTCAATAAATCAATCGTCGCTCCCGAATCTCTCGGAATAGACATTTCCACATTATTTACAAGAGCCTTACTCATATAAGGAGCAAATAAAACTTCCACATCTTTAGTCGTCCCTACACAATTTACGAACTCATTAGGTCCATTTTTTCTTAATTGAGGGCAATTCGTTCTTAAATGTTCAGTGAAGTGACAAACATAACACGCTGGTGCTGTCCGTCTTTCAAAATTTTCCTTCCTCCAATTTCCCTTTGCAGTGGATTTTTTCCAATACTGGGGGTGGGATTTTTCACCGGGTTTATTTTTAATTTCTTTCATCGGCGAAGTAGGTCCAGTCTTTTCAAATGATTTCCGCTCGGGAATTTTAAAATTATTCTGTTTGCGGTTATGCCTGGCCTATTCGTACTGGTCTATTTTTCCTGCTAATTTTAATGGGTCCACCAATGTTTCCCATTCGTTCAGAAAATAATCTTTCACCTCACTCGGTACGCGACGTTTAATCTGATCCGCGATCATAAGATTTTTCAAGCTTTCAAAATCTTTAACTTCTGTTCCCTCCAAACAGCCTTCTAAATAGTTTCGGAGTTCGAAAACTAATTATTTCCATAATGCGCCGGTTTTTTTCTGATGCTGCTTAAATTTTAATCGAAAAGTTTCCGGTTTCATTTTAAACCTATCTAACAAAACTTCCTTTACGTTGCCATAATCCTGCATTTTTTCTTCTAATGATAATTTGTACTAGATCCAATGGTGAAAGTGAAATAAATTGAGACATTCATTCTGTTTCCTCCATTTCTGCCATGCGAGCTTGGCGCTCAAATCAGGCCAGGTATAAAGAAATATCTGTGACTTGTGCATCACATTTTTGCATAAGATTTTTTAGACCATGTCTGTGTTTATTATTTTCGCTTCGATTTGAAGTTACACTAATTGTTTCCACAGTACTAGTTATACACTAATTGTTTCCACAGTACTAGTTATTCTTAATTTCTCTAATTCGAACGCCCTTTTTTCAGCTTCTCTGGCGCTAGCCCTTTTTTCAACTTCTCTGGTCCTAGCCCTTTCTTCAGCTTCTCTGGTCCTATCTTCCGCAGTCTCGCGTTCCTCAACTATAATTTCCAACTGATTTTTAACAAATTCCTCGTCAAAGTCTGGGGAACTCTTAATCTTTCCGCATATGTTTACTACTCTATCAGCAGGGGTAATTTCGATCCCTAATTCCTGAGCTAAAGTGGTCAAATCTACCTTCCTAAATTTCGCTAAGAAAGCCATTTCCTGGATTCTTTTTTCTTTTTGAAATAAGGAATTTAACAATTGTCTATGAAACTGGATATGCACTCACAATTTCAAAACAAAACACTTTTTTTTTTACATTAACTATATACTTAAATTTACTTTCTATTCAAATAGATAAAAATACACAACATAATTAAAAACTACAAATCAGTGTCAATTTTTCTAATTTGTATGATAATATTCTACTATTAATTTCAATTCAGTTAAATACAATTTCTGAATAAAGTTTTACTTAACTTGATAATACTATCACTGACAAAATTACTCTCAGCCTCGTGAACTTAGTACTTAAATACACGGTGCAATCTACCAATTTTACAAAGCACAGCAATGAGAAAACAAATTCAAAATTAATCTAAAAATTTAAATTTAGCTGTTAAATTTAATAACAATGGACTGCAAAACAAAAGTAATAAAA
>JAPMOR010015793.1:517955-640881 GCA_026543865.1 Argiope aurantia
GTAACATCACGGAAAGAGACCGTTTCGGTGGTCCTGGAGTTGTCGTCTGGGGAGGCATTATGATGAACGGGCGGACTGAGCTCCACGTTTTCGACAGAGGTTCTGTAACTGGAGATCGCTATTGTCAGGAGGTGATCCTTCCCCATGTGCGTCTGTTCCGAGGTGCCATTGGATCAGACTTCGTTTTTATGGATGACAATGCACGGCCACACAGGACTCATGCTGTTGAGGAGCTCCTGGAAAGTGAAGATATCACTCGAATGGATTGGCCGGCGTGCACCCCTGATTTAAATCCGATAGAAGATGTGTGGGATGCTTTGGAGAGAAGCTTTGCGTCACGATTACATCCTCCTGGGAACACCCTACAACTTAAACAGATGCTGATTGAGGAATGGGCACTCTTACCTCAAGAACTGTTGGACAATCTGGTGCTGAGTATGGGGAGACGGTGCGAAGCAACCATTGCAGTAAGGGGAGGGCATATCCCATATTAAGGGACATCTGCTTGCTGTTCTTCCTCTTGGACAGACAATCATGTGCAACGATACTATGATTTCAATAAAGCCTTTTTTGTTTGATTCCATACTGTATGCATTGTATTCATTTCTGCGCAACTATGCTTTCGTCATTCTTTCAGAACAAAATGATGTATCTCATTTCTGAATTTCATGTCTCTAAGATGATTTCTCGTGAAGTTATGGCAAAAAACATGCCTGTTTCTTAAGTTTTGCACATTAATGTATATATATTTAAAAATAAATTGTCACGATATTTTTCAAAACTATTCGCCTCTGACAGTAGAAAATAAACAAGCTTACCGTTTGGTCGACTGCTCGTTGTTTTACTGATTTCCATGCTGATTCCTTAAAAAGAGCTGTACGATCTATTCTGGTTGTTTCCACAGAGTCCACTGCTCGGCGTCTCACTGGTCTCTGGAGTCGATTCTTTAGAAGAGCGGTAGGGTCTTCCACGAAGTCCACTGACAAAGGCACTTTATGGATTTTTAGGACTAGAAAACTTCGGTCCAACTTAGATGTTGTAGCAAATTTTCTCAGGCTAGAAATAAATCTTCTGAGCCCATACGCAAGTCTAGTTATCTAATGATAGATTACAGCACAAAGTTCATTCCGCCGCTGCTACCACTTTTATATAAGGCTGTAATGTTTTGAACTAGACTGATCAAATACCGAAGCAGAATTTCCAGACAATTCTTTATTTTACAGCTTTATATATACAAAAGAACAACTTGTTCTAATTTTGGTTAAATAAATAGTTATTTACACCTACCTATAGTAGGAGACACAACAGTCGAAATAGAAGGGTTTTCTTGAAACTCAGTTATTTCTCCGACTCCGATCTCGTGGGAGTAGTCCAACAGTCTGCCTGCAATTCGTTTCTTCTGTTCTCCCTAAAAAAATCTCCGCATTTTATTTCGGCGGCAATCTCCGCCTCTTAATTTACATTGGTCATTTGAACTCTCTTTCGACCAATCGGGGTTCAGCAATATGCTCCCTCAGTGGCGCCAGTGGGTCGTGGGAAGGACCTTTCACAATGAGAAACATTTAGCATCCAGATGTTTGGACACCCCTTTCCCTTTGAAAGTACTATCAATACTTCTTGGACGAGGAATTCCACATGTGGTCTTTCACTGTAGTCGCTAATGAACAGATGCGAGACCACCCAGGTGGAAAGATCCCCCATCTGGATATCTCGAGGAGTTTAGTAAGTAACAGATACGACACAGCTGGCTGTAAATGTCTTATCAGTACTGGGAAACGGGGAACGTTAAGAAATTTTCTACCGGGGTTCGTTTGGATAGTGGAAGTGATATGGTGTAAAGAACGCTCAATCAGCAGGCAGAAGTAGAATAAGAACAACGACGTTTATTTACACGAAGACACACAGGACAGCACAAAAGCGACAACTATATACAGCACAGAAGACGACTATCTTCAGCCGAGACGTGTAGCATACAACAGCATACGCAGCAGTATACAACCAGAATCTACTGCAGACAGTAGCGCACAGCTCCGTTCAGCACGAGCTTGACTTCGCCGCTTCCGACTACGACTCTCGACTACTACTTCGACTTCTCCGACTCTCGACTCCTACTGCCTTCTACCTTCGCTGCTCTCGAACTCGGACTACTGACTACTCCGTCGTCTACCTTCTCTGGCAGCTGCGGCTGCTTCCTTTTATAGGTCTCGGGAGGTGGGGCTAGAAGCCTCTAAACCAATCAGGAACGTTCGAGGCGTATCTCGGTTTCTACTGGACGGATCTGGAAAATTCTCTAAGTTTCGGGTATTATCTATTTTGGCGCCAAAGTCGCCAAATTCGTCGCCAAGTCGCCAAATGGTCGCCAAGTTTGTCGCCAAGCTCTGGGACCTCTGACGCGCCACCTGGACTCTGTCCCATTCAGATGACTGTAAAACTTTCTTTCTGTTGATGGAACAAACTATAAGCCGAATTGCAGGTTTGTAACAATATGCTTTCCTACATCGGAATGTGGTAATGACAGCATTTTTTTGAATTTTTACATATTTTTTTTATATTACAGAATTTTAATTATCCATTCAGAATAATGTCAACTACTTTGACTAATATGATACACAATTTCTTTAGTTTTCCTCAAAATTTACTAAAATAATAACAAACTCAGATTTTCTTTAAAATATCTGCAAAAAATTTCGCATATGCTTTATTCGTAATATTGTTTAGGAAAAGAGCAAAATATCTGTGTTAAGATTATTTGTCGTGGATTTACAACTGTGTTGTTATTATCTGTTTTCTGTTGTAGAGTTACACAGCTTTTGAGGTTTGAAAGCAATCTAAAATCCTCACCTCAGTCCCCCACTCCACAAAAAATTGTTTCTTACTAACATTCCTATACTTTTCAAGTGCTTAGAAAACATTGCCAAATATTTATTTCAATCTCAAACCAATTCTATAAAGAATGTATATACTGAAGGGTATTTCATTCTGAGAATTTGTTATTAATTTAGAGTATTTGAAAAAAAGTTCAATTCAAAAGTTCAAATTAGTGCAATTTTTCTCAAATTTATAAAAAAAATGTATATATAAGACTATTTTGTATTATTTAATACCACACATACACACACGTGTGTGTGTGTGGTATTATTTAATACCACACATACACACACGTGTGTGTGTGTGTGTGTGTTTATTAGATTCAGGGCCAAGAAGAAAGAAAACACTTTTGAAATTTTAAAACTTCTGATTTATTCCATCAAGGGATGCATAATTTATGTATAAGCAAGAAGCGACGTCAGTCCACGACACAAGAGAAGAAAAAACGAGACCGAAATTTTCCCTTTGGAAGTTTTTACAATGAGATTCTTATAGAGATATCCTTAACATTTGTCGATTTAGGCAAGGGAATTTTAGGTATCTTTAAAAGATTCTGTATTCCTTACAGAAAAAAAATCCTCCCCCCCCTTTTTTTTTGAAATTCTGCCTGAGGGTGACCCTTGAGAAAGTCTTCAGGTCAGATTCTTATTTTATTTGGTTTAATTTTGATACTTATTTTTCCCTATTAACTTGGTTTTTATTACTATTATCTTGATTCATCCGTGTTTTAGTAGTAGCTGCATTTGCTCTCTCTAAATACAATGATGCTTTTTCTGTTCTTTTTTTAGTTTTTAGTTTGAATCAGAAATAATTTTTTAATTGCAATTCCGAAATAATTTAATTTCGTTTCCAAAATATTTTTAATTTTAGATTGTTTCAATTATAGGTTTCAATTTCCCACTGCTAATATTTTTGGTTACTATATATGTATATCTAAAATTAAAAATATTTTGGAAACGAAACAAAATTAACAATATATAATTACAGGGATAAATTTTTCATCAGCTTTTTCTCATTTCGTACTTGTGTTGTTCTGTGTTTTGTCCGCCGTCGCTTCTTGTACATAAATCATGCCTCTCGGGATGAAATAAATCGAAGTTAAAAATTTCAAGGTGTTATCTCTGTCTTCGGCCACGAAACTGCTTCAAAAAATTATGGTTACATTTTAAGAGCAGACAGGATGCCAAAATTGTCAAATGAATTGAAAGAATTCAAATGAAATCCACAGGAGAGGCAAGCAAAATGAATGACGCAGCAGTTTCTTCCGACATCGTCCCGACCAGCCGGCCACGCTGTTACCCCTGGCGTAGCTTCTTCGCTGTCTCGGAACCGACCACACCTTTTCACAATGCTGAAGTTCCACGCCAGCCGATACAATATCTTCTGCCTTTCGTTCCTGACGGCATCTACGATGGTGCACTACTCCTTTCGGAGCCTGTAACCTCTTCCTACATTCCTGCTTTTCTGCTCAATACCCTTGTGTTTGTGCTCCTTGTCATCATAACTAGCTCCTAGCCTGTGCCATGAATCATCCAAATTTCGAGAATGTGATTTGTGTGTTACATTATCACTACAATATAATAATCAACTGCCTTTGCTCTTCAGTCCAATGCTCAAAATTGCCTTTTTGTAATGCATCAAAAAGTGATTAGAGTTTGAAAAAAAAAGTCTCCATCAAAAGTTCCTGACTCATCGGGTGAAAGTCAAGATTTATATTTTGTAATTTTGATTTCATTTTGAATTGCATTTTTCAATTTCATTATAATTGCAAATAATCTTTTTACATTGTCATTTAAAATATTATGAGTTTAATTTTTTTTCAAATCTATTATTTAAAACTTACGCATAATATTAAAGTGTGTTGCATTTCAAATTTATTTATATGCTAGTAAAATTAAGAAAAATGATTTCCCTAAAAAAATTAATTTTAATTAAATTTATGCAACTCCCAAGTTTGAAAATTAAAGAATAGATAAATAAAAAAAGTAATGACACATAATATCAGAGAAAATTAGTGAATACCTGAGAGGAAATTTGTTACACCTCTGATTACAATTAAAATATACTCTGATATTTATTATGTCAGAATGTTATTTTTTAATATGCATACAAACCTTGTGAATGAAGAAAAATAATAGACCAAGGTTCTTATAGACTTCATATTTAATGACACGTGATAATTAGAATAATGAAGTAAATATCTCAGGGAAAATTTTTACACCCCTTGACTGCCATTGAGCTACTCTCTATTATTACTTGTGTCAAAATACTTAAGTTTCCAAATACAAATATTTTTTCAATTACCAAATATTTTTTATTCCCCAAATATTTATTGAATTTTGTGTTTATTGCATTCATTTACGAGTGTTTTGCATGAAATCTTTCCATATTGCATCGATTTTTTTTTGTTCCAAGTATTTTATATGAAATCATTCAATTTTAGAATTATTATTTTCATTTGAAATTTTAGAATTGTATGTTTATTATTTTCAGTTCCAAATATTTTATACGAAATAATAATTATATTGATATTTCATTCGGGTGAAATCATAATAATACTGATATTTTATTTAATAATTTAATATTTCATTTCTAATTTAATAATCTTGTTGAGTCAGACTTCCTAGCATTTAAGAATAATATAGGCAAATATACCACTGTCTATTCTCACCAAATTAAATTAAACAGTGGAATTTCTACAAAAAAATGGTCAAAATAATTCTGTGCACTATATCATTTAATTTTTATTATTTTGTTATTAGTGTTGATTATTTGGGTTTATCTAATATTTTTACAAATATAATTTATAGTCTTTTTATAACTTTAATATAAAATCGTGAATGGATTTCTGCATTAATGTAAAGGTAAGGGAAGCCTAGGTATCAATTATAACATGAATTTAAATTTAAATTTCTTACTTGAACACCACTTTAAGGTATGGCTGTGTGTCGAAGGGCCCCGACGCATTTTCAAGTATTACGGTGGGGAAAAATAGTAATGATATTTTTAAATTTAATTTAATTCTAATTAATTTCCTAAGTTTTATCTTAATTTAGTCCATATTAACTTCGTTATAAAATGTTCTCTTATTTCCTGATCCAATTCCACCTTTTTTTATTTGATTAGTTCAACTGAAGCTTTGTAAAAATGCTTAAGTCGGCGGTTCCCACATTCCGAGTGAAGGGATAAAAAAATGTCAAGCCTACCACATTCTTTTCAAAGATCCCTATAATTCCTTTACCTGGGTTGACACGTGTAGAGAAATCCCTATCAAAATCTCACATTATATAATCACAGGGATAAATTTTTCATTAGCTTTTCCTCATTTCGTTCTTGCGTTGTTCTAAGTTTTGTCCGCCATCGCTTCTTGTACATAAATGCCTTCCGGTATGAATTAAAACGAATTTAAAAATTTCAAGGTGTCATCTCTGTCTTCGGCCACGATACTGCTTCAAAAAAAAAAAAGTACGGTTACTTATATATATATATATATATATATATATATATATATATGCATACAGGCTGTCCATAAATGATCTCTGGGGTTTTGATGCAAATATTTTTAATTTAATCTAAAAATTAGTTAGTGTTAATATAATTTGTACTTAATGTTATATATATGTACTTAAAGGTTAATTTATCAAGGTTTTTACCACTTAGTAGATTTCAATATGTGCCCTCTTTGTGGAATGGCACACATCAAAACGATAATTTATCTCTTCCTATGTCCTGGCCAGCATGTTTGGAGTGATGTTTCCCACACAAATGATTCTCCTTTTCCTGAGATGGTTTACATCCAGAATTTTCTCAGAGTAATTTTTCTGATGTCCTCAGAAAAAGAGTCTAATGGAATCAGATCCGGGCTTCTTGGAGGCCAATAAATAGGTCCTACTCTTCCAATCTACTTATTGCCAAATCGAGTGTCCAAGACTTCCTGTACAAGAACAAATTGAAGTGAGGTGGTGCTCCATCTTACTGAAAGCAGACAAGGACCTTCTCCGACTCAATATCAACCAATTGAAAAAAAAAAATACTCCTCTAACATTTCACAATAGAATCACCATTTATGGAATTTTCTACAAAAATTAAGGAACCTATACAACTTGATTATGCAAAAGGCGACACTTAACATTCACTTTCGGTGAGTCATGTTGACGTTCCACGAACTCATGAGGCAGCTGTGAATTCGAAATTCTACAATTGTGTCGTTTTGCAGTGCCGCTTACATGAAAGATGGCCTCATCAGTAAAAATCACATTTTTTAAAAGAAATCATTATTAGTATCTGTCATGCCTAGCATAACAGGAAACTCTAAGTCTCTTGTTTTTGTCTGTTGATTTGATTCCGTATACAAGTTGTACCTTGTACGCAGTTAGGTTGTGCATTTTGTGAATCATCTTATAAACAGATGATATATATTGTTACAAACCTGCAATGTGGCTTCCCAGCTTAGTTTGTTCCATCATCAGAAAGACTGTTTTAAAGTCATCAGTATTGGACGGAGTCCGGGTGTCGCGTCGGAGGTCCCAGAGCTTGGCGACAAACTTGGCGATCATTTGGTGAGTTGGCGACGAATTTGGCGACTTTGGCGCCAAAATGGATTATACCCGAAACATCGAGAATTTTCCCGATCCGTCCAGTATATCGAGCATTTTCCCGATCCGCCTGCTGATTGAGCATTCTCCACACTATATAACTTCCACTATCTAAACGAACCCCGGAAATTTCGTAACAATATATATGACCAACTGAAGACTGCGTCGTCTCAACGATTTTTTTTGGACTTCGTTGACATGAAGTACGGATTCTATTGCCAGTCTCTTCAGACACTCTTGGCCTACCGCACCTTTTGTTTTAACACACCTCCCGTTTTTTTAAGCTCTCGTAGTCAGTGACGAATGGTTTTCGCCGCAGACGCACTGCAACCATACTCGTACCGAAAATTCTGTTGTATAATGGTAACAGATCCAGATAACTGCATTATGGAATTCTATGAGTCACTGAACAGTTTGCTATGACGTCACCATCGCTCTACACTATGGAATGATCATCTGCTACGTTGTTTCAATATTAATAACGAGCGATGCTACCTAGTGTTGAAAAATCAAACTGAAATAGGTGTGAATAAAATTTCATGAGCTACTGATTTCTTCAATTTAATTGATCTGACCAAACTCATACCGTTAAATCGACATGATATTTTTAAACCCTGGAGTTCTTTTATGGACACCCTGTATAGAAATAGATAGATAGACGTGAATCAAAAATACTACTTTAAATATAGCAATCATTTTGTGCTAGCGAAAATTCATTCCAGCAATTATTTTGGATCTATGTATGTATATGCATGCTTGTAATTCTTAGATTTATTATGTATACAAAAATTTTTGCCCTAAATTATTGTTTGGATACAAAACTTTTTGAAGAAAAACTGTAATTACTTTCTAGTTTAAATGAATTTCATTTGGGGGAAATTGATCCCTTTTTTAATGACATAGAATTTTTTTTAACGAAAAATGCAGATTTTTCTATAATAATAGAAACTTAAAGTGTGAAAGCATTAGAAAAGTATTATTTAAAATGAAATTTCATCCTGATACTTTTTTCTCTGTTTTGCTAAATGTGTTAAATTCGAAACAACGCATTGTTCTTAAAATGCCAACTGATTGAAATCGGCAAGTGTGCAAATGGATTACGGAAAATGTGCTGATGTTTGTCTCTGGGTGGTCCATCCATTTAAACCTTACCACTTTTTAAGACTAGACATCTAGGAAGAAATACTATATGGAAAGGAAGATCAGCATTTTTCATTTAAACTAAGCAATTACTAAACACATGAGGCGAGACTTGAACATAGAGAAGAAATAGTTATATCTGAACTCTATGGACTTGAATGTGTCTTTTCTGCACCATTCTCTTTCAGATATTTCCAGTTTTTTTTTTTTTTTTCGTCTTTTTGCATCTTTTCGTATTTTTGTCTTTAAATGAAAAAAATTATAATCACAAAACTTTTACTTTATTGTTCACCAAATTTTAAACTCATAATTTTTTTTAAAAGATTTCTTTTGAAAAGCACTGGTGAATATATTCGATTCACCGATCTTGATTTTTTTATAATCCTTTGCTGCATCACTGTCGATGATGCTAAAGCAAATTAAGAGAAATTACAGGGATTTAAATTTAAATTGTGCTTAAAATATAATTTATCTGATGTAAAGCAAAAAATAGGGCTAAAATACAAGGTCGCTAGAGATTATGTTAAAAAAGAAGGAATCTGATAAAACATTTTTTAAAGAATGTGTTTTAAAAGTCATTTGAATGAACGCAAGGATTTTTAATTTTATTTACTAAGAAAATGCATTTCAGTTAGCAATATTAATAACATTATTTGATTTTTAATTTATTGTATAATATAATTACATTATTATAAAGTTTTCGATTAAATTATTTCTCAAACATTTTCAAATGCTTTAAATCGCGCCAGGAAAATTATTTATAGAAAATAGCCAGATGCTAAACTAAGAAAACGTGTGGAGACGCAAGAAAGCAGAAAAGAAGGTTACTATCAAATGTTCAGTCAAAATTCAAATTTTTATTTAAAATTATCAAATGGACTAATGTACACAAGAGTAAATGATATTTAGGGCATTTTCATCAATTCTTTCCACTTTAATTTGCTTTCAAATATAAAATAAGCCCATTACTATTTTGTGCAATAGTACTACTCTATTAACTCTGACTCTTTGATTATCACTACCACCGGAACTATATCATGGAGCTCATCTTTCTTAATTTGAAACATATATTTTTGAGCAGTTTCGTAGCCGAAGAGAGAAGACACTTTGAATTTTTAAACTTCGCTTTATTCCATTCCGGGAGGCATAATTTATGTACAAGCAAGAAGCAACGAGGTACGTCAATCTATAGCACGACGCAAGAGAAATGAGATATTTTTCCCGATGATTATATACTATGAGATTCGGTAAGAGAATTATAGGTATTTTTGAAAGGAATTCGCTTAGCTTCATAGATTTTTATCCCTTCACTCGGAGTGTGGTGACTTGCCGATTTCAGCAGTTTTACAGATCGCGTGTAGCATTCATTAAAAAAAGAAGTAGAAATTGGATAAGGAAATAAGAGATCATTTTAGAATGAAGTTAATATAGGTTAAATTAAGAATAAAATTTGGAAACTACTTAGAATTTAAATTATATTTAGAGATATCATTAGACACATACACACACATATATATATTTCAAAATCCTTCACAAAGCATTAAATAATTAAAATTTTGAGGATTTATGAAGGCTTAAAACTGCCTTTATATTCACTTATTATCTCTTAAATACATTTTTATTCTTAATATTTTTGTATTGAGCAATCAGCATTTGTAATATATTAGTATTTGTCCAGAGCAGGAGCTATAAATAGTTATGGTAATCTCATTCGTACAGAAGAGAGTATGTATTAAATTTTAGAAACATTAGTATCTATATTTAGAAACATCATCATATATAATAATAAAACAGAATTTTTGAGTACAAGTCAGTAAAATGATTGGATAGCTGAAAAAAAAAAGTCACATAATTTGTTATTTAAATGTTATTGATCCATACCCAAAAATATCCCATCTCATTTTTTTTTCAAATTATCGATATTACTTTTTGAGCATTATTTATTATTTTTTTATTGAAAAGTGATGACATCGTCATTCATAAATGATTCAAAACAAGGAAATTTCTAGTTTAAAACTTTATAAACTATGCCACGTGAACCCATTCAGGATTATGATCCCGTATACGTGATGACGCGATTCTCCCTTCACTGCCCACGGTATCGTATACGAGACTAGCCTTTCAGTCTCTATGGGCCTACGATCACGTCAAAGTGATTTCTATTAGGAACGTTTTATTTAGATTTTTAAACAACACTGGATAACGGTTAAAGTCCATTATAATTTTGAAGTATATCTGACAGAATGTTGACCTTCAATATACGGTTTCGGTTCTGAGCTTTTAATTTATTTTTTTACTTGATCCGGGTTATTTAAACATATAAGGAATTGCAAGTGTTCGGCTCTTTCGATGAGGATTGGGCACTTAAAGGACCATGATTTATTTTGCTCTAGGTTTTTGTTATGCACTATCCACCAATAAGCATATGGATACCCATGTAAATGAGGTTATCTGAGGTCCTGATCTATGTTAAGTCTTATGTACTTAAATATCGTGTAGGAAACAGCACTGGCATTAGTCGCATGCAAATTGCCAGGAAATTTAGAGCTGTCTGACTTCAAGAAAGGTGTAATTGTCGAATTTCATACAAATGACCGATGCTTAAAGAACATATATAGTGAATTAAAATTCCAAATTTGACAGTAGCTTTTGTGATTAAAAAGTGGAAGGTAAACAGTGATTGTTGGTATTTGTTTCGACCCGGCCGACCCAAGAAACTAAGCTAGAAAGACCGACAAGTGCTGTCCAAGCGTTCAAATGACTGTTGCAGGGGGTGAGAGTGAAATATTCTGCAATTTTTATATTTATAAGTTTGTTTTCATATGTATAATATTTGTTTTCGTGGGTATAGTTAAAAGTTGAGAGTTTTGCTTATTCCATTCATTTCTATTAATGTTATAGTCTTTATATTAACACATATTAAGTAATAGTATATTACGAATGTTCCTTGAAAAATTGAAGTCATTACATGATTTTATATGAACTAGGTTTAACTGCATGTTTGAATCCGTGGTGAGGCTCCGCTTCGGAGCGTTCGATCCCGTGAGAGAGTTTCGTTCTCCACGCACTGGTTCTGAAGGGATTTTAAACGTCTATAAAATGTTTTTATTAAGAATTTATTTTCGCATTTCTAGACTTCTCTACTTATTTAATGCATTTGTGAAACTTAACAAAACTATTAAGTTGTTTTTCAATCTGTGTCAACAATTTGTAATCGATTTTAATTAATTGGTCATCCTCCCAAATATTCATAGGCAATTAGAATAGATAAAAGATGTTCTTCAGATATCATATATAAGAACACTTTTTTCTCTAAAATTCCGATTAGATAAGTATTATTATTTAAATTTTAATTTAAATATAAGTTTCTAAAGAATACACTATCTTTTTAAAATGCAACGCAAATGAAAATGAAGAAGTGAATTCTAATTTTCTCCTTAAAAACACTGTTTATTGCTATGCCCTTTCTAAAAAAACACTGTTTATTGCTACATTTGCTAGCTTTATGAAACAAGTAATGGACAAAAGTTTCAGTTACAATTATGTTCATATATTTTTAATTTGCTGAATTAAATATGTAAAACACGTGCTGTAAAAGATTTTCGCATCATTCCACTTTCTTCCTCTTATTAGTGACCGCTTGGAATGGAAATAAACATGAACTGAAATCTTTTTCAGTATAGCTTGTAATCATGGATTCAATGAAGGAAAGCTTTTTTTGCTTTAAAATGAACCTAATATTTGTCCAATGATCATTTATTGATCATGTTATATCGACATACCATTTTAACATCAGTGAATGTTTTAGAAGACAATAAAATAACACTACATTTTAAGTGATAATGAATATTTTAGGAACCGAACAAATATAAAAAATAGAATTAAGAAGTTTTAAATTTTAGAACTGAGTTTGGAAAAAAGTTTAAAAATTTTAAATACTTAAAAGAAAAGTTTTCTTTATTTTCGTAGATTATTTCCTTAGATATAGAAGGAGTACCAAACTATATAAGCAAATGGACCTAGTGCTGTTTAGATTTCAGTGATATTGTAATGACTGAATTTTACAAATGCTTGCCAGTCTACTTGAAAACTCTCGCAAAATGGCGTAAGGAATTATTCCAAGTTTAGTTGTATTTATCGATGAAGGTAATTAATTTTGCTTACGATAGAAATAAGTCTTCTGCTATATCCAGAAATGCTGACATTCACCTTAGATCAGTTTTGAAATAATAAAAGAAAGAGATTTTTGTTTACTGAAATTCCTAAAAATCTATTTTGTTGGTACTTCGTGTAGGATATAAGCCCTTTTTCTATTGATAAAGCCATCATAAGCCGTATTCTAAAATAACCAGAAATTAACATACTTGAAAGATTAGAAATAATTTTTTATATGTTTTGATACTTTTTTAAATAAATCTAAAGCATACATTTAACAAACAAGTGCACTCAATATTACAAAAATGTAGTTTATTCATGCATCCTAGTTAAGCAAAGGACAAAGTTATATTCTAATATAGTTAATTAAATAATATTTTGTGCCTGTTTAATTAGAGGAAAGAATAATTAACAGGTTCATTAAATTTGATACATACTATGATCCAGATCCTAGAACATTTCATTGTGGTTTTAACAAAAATTCAGCTTAGTTTTCATCTACATATTTGTCAAAAGGCAATGATCGTGTTTTAACGATTACAGTTGCTGATTTAATTTCACAAATTTATCAAATTAAATATACTGATAAAAATGTTCTTATTTTATAATTAGACTCTGATTACTTTACTTTACTGATGATTTTACTTTAGATTTGACTTTTTCGCATTTTTCATCCGGTTTGTTTTCTCAATTCCAAAACCACATTGAAAATATCGAATTGAAACCAACAGCCAAGTTATTATCCTCAAGAACGTCCAATAGCAGCTAAAACAAATTAACGACTCTCTTGGGAGATTACAAATGATCATTTATATATGAATATTTCACTCCACATAAATTTCAGCTCGCTTAGAACTTACTTCATCATAAAAAAATCATTGAAATTAAATATATGTTACTAATTTTGAAATATACAGATGCTTTATTGCTATTTTAGATATATAGAATTGTCTTAAATAAAATTTAATAATTTCTAAATTTAATAATCTTTTCTTTCTTTGATTCTAACAAAAGAAAATTTATTTCTACATATACAAAATTGTAAATTTATACACTGCAGAAGTTTCACATAAATTGACTGCTTTTTCTTGAAATAAATGTCAAAAACATGTTTTGTATACATATAAATTCACGTCATCCTATTTTGCATTAGATCGTGTAAATAGTGCTTAAATAAGATAGTAAACAAAATGTCATTTAAATCCTATAATCTGAATGAATTATTTTATGCTTTACGAGGAAGGGAATACCCTCTCTCATTATTTATAAATATAACAATTTGAAGTATTAATCATAAACCGCAATAATAAATCACAATATTTAACAATCTCAAAAATTCGTAAAAAATCACTAATATTCACACTACGTAATAATATAAAAAAATCACAATAAGTAATAATCAAAATAATCACATTAAATAATTATCACAAAAAATTCGTGATATAAAATAAAACAATAATTGCAGCTTTTTAATTGCACCTATCCTGATATTTCTCTATTTGTTCTTAAAGCAATACACAACATGCTAACATGACTGTATCTCATTATACATATTAATTAACGGGTATTATAGATATTTTGTTGTAAGATATATATAAAGCTTCTTGATACAATTTTCTCATAATATGTAAGTTGCAACAAAAATAATAAAACGTTGTGATTTCCAGGGATAGCTATGAATCCTTCTCAATATTTAAAAATAATTTGTTGCTCATACACCGCTGAAGCAATTTTATCTACATTTTTTACACCCGACATCTATAAAAACATTTAATTTGAATTTGCATTGTACTTCATACAAGATTCATAAAAAGCTATTTAATTTATCCATTCAAATTTTATCCTTTATAGAGGAATGTACAACAGCATGCCAATAAAAATATATTGTTTAAAAGAAATATAAAATAAATAAATAATTTTTGACGTTCCAATTTATATTTTTTAGAAATGTTTTTGAGCTCTACATTTTTATCGAAGAAATATATATTACTTTTTTTTGTCAGCTATTGAAGAAATATTTTAAGATAGTGAAGTTAGAGACGTTATCCGGTTCTTTATATTTGTAATAAATTAACTCAAGCATTTAATTTGGCCTATTTCATTCTTTCTTTTCATCTATTTGCGACATTTTATTCACCTGAAAAAATGCGACATCTTATTCACTTGCCAGCTTATTGACTATTCTGCTAAACATAATACAAATTATAAGCTGAATGTAAGACATTTCAATCAGATGTTTGAACATTTGTGGACTTAACGTCATCAACATTCATCTTATTGAGTTCTTAGTCAAAAACTTTTGGCAAAATGTGATATCTTATTCACATGTCGTCTTGTCGGCTATATTGCCAAAAGTAGTGCAAATTAAAAGCTTGATGACATTTGAATCAAATGTCTGAAAATCTGTGGATAGAGTCTTCGACATTCATCACATTCAGTTCATAGTCGGTCGACCAAAAATTGCTGGCAAAATGTGCCTATTACTTGCCGGTAAAATGAGCCTATTACTCATATTTTATTCACTTGTTACTTTGTCGGTTGCATTGCCAAAAGTAGTGCAAATTATAAGCTGAATGAACAACATTTGAATCAGATGTCTGAAATTCTGCGGACTTAACATCTTCGACATCCATCGCATTCAATTCTTCTATCAAAAATTGACCGCAAAACGCGGCATCTTATTGACCTGCCACAATATTGATTATTTTGTCAAATTTAATCAAAGGCTTTAACCATTACTTGGATATTTCGATTATTTACAATGTATTAACTTTAAGGTGGTTTTTAAACTACTATATTAGATAATGTGCACCTCCCCACAACCATCCTGAAGTGATGAAGACTTTAGCTGACGAAACTCTGAATCTCTCACCGACGGGGAGGGGGGCAAGCGGTTTCCGACATGGGCAATTGCTCCCTTTTCCCCCTGCTACCGCCGCCTCTGTTTAGAGGCGTCATGGAGAAAAAATATTAAAGCGCAGATAACAATTTTTAAATAATAATTTAATGAAAAGACGAAAAAAAAATGATACCATACCCTGGACGCAATTTGCATTTTCAAAGTCATTCATGATGACTAAGGACGAAATAAAGAAAATTATATCCTGGGCACCGCTTACTTCCGTTTTACCACTGTGCGGCTTGTCCTGTTGAAGCAACTTATAATTTCTATTTTGAAGGAAGAGTATCCAAGGTATCTTAACGAATGCTCTTCAACTAAGCATTTCCAGTTTTGAACCAAAATTTCAATAAAAGTTGGTTTCCTGAAAGTTTAAATTAATTGACAATTTTCAATGCATATTTTGGTTGAAAAATTGGCGTTTTCAAATATCATAAATCTTTGCTGAATTTAATTTCTTAGTTTTATGTTTTTATTAAAAATAATCACATTTATGATTGAAATAATGGTGCTTACCTAAATATTTCTACATTATCTTATTTTTTCTAAAGCTTTAATATGCATTCTTGTGTTCCAGTAATTCCTAAAATGATTAAAGAGAGAAATATTCAAATTTCAAGCAATATCTATTATGGTTTCCAACGGAAAACGACTGCATTTTATTACAGAACTGAACCCACAAAGAAGGAGATCTCCTTCTCTGTGACTGAACCTATCATAAAATATCTCTCTCATTTTTAAGTTTCACTGTGAAAGCATTAACCAAGAGGGCAAATCAAATTTTTATTCTATCATGGCTACAATTTATGGTCTATTAAAATTTCAATAATTTTGCATGTCTTTGATTTTAAGCAGTTAACGTGCAATCAAAAACTAAAAAGAGCAAATTAATGGTACAGAAGATAGGATATTTGCCAATACACTCTGCATGATATATTTGGCAGATTAGTGGCGTGTACGAAATAAATCTTACACAAGATCAGATTTATACCAGGGGTATTTAAAACAGGTTAGCCGGTAATTTTCACTTCCACTAGTTCCGTGTTTTTGATCGGTCATCAGCCTTTTTCTCCAAGTTGTTGAACTTGACGTGTCAAATTTCGATTGTGGCGTCCTCTATCATCAGAAAATCCGAAGAAGTCATTTGTATGATGCTATATGCAATCACATTTGGCCCTTTATCGCTCTATTAAAAGTACATTATTTTTCCAGCTAACCCTATGCTGCTTTCTTCCTTGTTTCTCTGATGAAGTCTAAAAAGTGCTATCTATAGTAATAAAAGTTGTCATGAATGAAAACGACATAAAATATTAACATACTAAAAGGTTTATCATAAAAATTTATTTCAATCTCAAATTTAAACGCGATAAAGATTTTAATATTTTCTGATATATCTGAAAAATGATTGAAAAATCAGCAAATTATATTTACACAATATGATTTTATAATATATTCCATAAAATAAATTTTAAAATTTCATATTATTTGAAATTTTTCAATTATTATCTGAAAATGATGCTCTGCTTTTACCAGTGAATATGGCTGCAGTTGATTTACAGATGTAAACTTGGCGACATTGACTACTGTTTGGCCATCTAGGCGAGTGTTTTGGTGTAAGAATATGCTGTACAGTATAGTGCAGAAATGGAAGGGCGATGATGGAAATTTTAATGGTTTTCTCTACGTATGGAAGAAAACTAAAGTTGAGTGATATCTTTAAATATGCATATTTCTTTGTGAACTTAATATTCTGTATCTTCATTTCTGTTGAAACTGCTGCAGTAGCTTCCTATCAATGTCACGATATACAATGCGTTCACGGAGTTTGCAGAGAAGGCCGTTGCGTTTGTGATCAGGGGTGGCAAGGGAATGGATGTCATCGGTGTGGTGGTCGGGTTAAGTAAGTTCTAATTTATTTAAATTATCTTTTCTCATGTAATGATCCTCTATAACATGTTTGCTATGTCAGTAAAATTCTATTATCTATTGTCTATCATAACATGGTAATACAGGAAGTATCTTGGTTGTGATGCAACAAATGTTTCAAAAACTTGTATTTTAACAGCATTTCTTCAGATAATAGCAATGCAAAGTAACTGCAGTTTTTTTGTAGCCCCTTTTGGCTATTCTGTTTTCCGACTGAGTGTTATTCTTTAAAAGATAGAAATGTCATGTACTAAATGACTTTTTTATAGATTACACAGTCATTTATGTTCATTGTTTGTCTCTTTTAGCTCGTTTGCATAGCTGTTGTGACAATTTACTAATTTTGAGGAAAAAAATGTCTAAATTAGATTCACGAAATATCGCCTGAATGTTCTTATAAGTGCCAGAAGTTGTATGTAAACAACACCTGAATGAGCTCCCATTTATCTTGATTTGAAATTATTTCGTAGACTCCCAATGAATTAAAATAAGTTTTCACTATGGAAATCATTACTAAGCATTTTTAATTAAAATTAAATTCTCATAAGAAAAAAATGTAAAATATTTTAAACTTGTTATGTAAACAAGATCTAGTAAGGAAAGATGTGATAATCAACATAGATGAGAGGAAAGAAAATATTCTACAAGTGCAAATGTATGATATAACTGAAAATTGATTGAACTATTATTGTCTCTGGATGCTTGGAGTTATGTGCTTATAAAATTTTTGTAAATAACTTAAAACTTGTGATATCGAAGACAATTTATGTTGGAATTTTTATTTTTTTATTAATAACAAATTATAAAGCTGCTTTGTTTTGTGTGTAGGCTAATTATTGCATTTATACCATTTCATACAAGTTTTATTTAAATAAACATTTTAATGTATGAATTTTTTTTATTCTTGCTGTAATTAACATTAAGTTATTTTCTTAGTTATGATTCTCTTTTTTTTCTTTCTAGTAGGCCTATTGAGAATCGCAAATTTGTATAATTTTAAGAATTTTATACTGAATTATGACACTATAGATATTCTGATGAAAAGTGCAGGCTTTCTGGTTTTTAATATTTGACCTCAAGAAAACAGTTTAAAATGAATGCTAAAGAACATTGTTGAAATATGATTTAAAGGATGAAATCATATTTCTTGTAATAATTTCAGTGAGCAAAAAAAAAAAAAAAAAAAAAAAAAATGCCTGAAGTATTTACTGACTAATCAAAATCATTACAGAAAATTTTTTATACCTGCCATGAAATTTATAAGCATTTTGTATTAAATTAGAAAAAGTTTGATATATCCAATTCAGTGCTATAGTTTTTATTTTTTAAATAAGCTGCTAATTAGTTTTATTTTCATTGTGAATTATTAAAAATTCTCTTATTTTAATACACCATAAGTATTTTGAAACCATACAAAGCAAAAAAAAAAAAAAAAAAAAGCTTAATTAAAAGATTTCAATATGTTATTATATTTTATTCTAAAGAGAGAAAAAAAAAATTCTACGAAGGTGTTATTTCCCCCATATGTTCTCATTTTCCTGCTATGTAACATATTTATGATATAAATATATGTGTTTTAATAATTATAAAAGATACAAACTAATAGTAAGAAGTTTTTCAAATTGAGTTTTTTTTTAAGATACTTCAGCATTTTTATTATGTGTTTCATGATAAAAATAAAGATTTTGAACTTAATTTTCATTAGTAGAACTTGGTTTTAAAAAAATGATTTTATAAAAAATTAATTCCTGTGTAGCATAAAAGATGTTAACATTTTTGGTTATCTTATCTTTATATGTTAATCTAAAAAATACATTTTTTTGCACAATGCTGTGCATGATTTTTGGTTTTTATAATATCAGTGCCTATTTACTCCTTTATTAACGAAATGAAAAGAAAATCTGGATGGAGGTTGGGGGGAGGTTAGGTTTCTTTTAACTTTTAAAAGATGATAATGCTATGTTCTAATGCTGATTGATATTTTCTTTTACATTAAGTATGGTAAAAAAATACTCTTCTTCCATATTAGAAAAATATTTATTTTTGCAACTGCTGTTTGAGTAAATGATTAAGATCTTACTCATTTTTAACTATCTGTCTGTTCTAATTACTTAGCTGATCATTTCTCTCCCAAATTCTATTTGGTTAGTCTTTGATAGTAACATGATAAGTAGTGATAATTATCCATGTTGATTACTAATTAAGGAGGGATAATAGTAATTCCACTGGAAACCATAGATATTTTCTTCTAGTTAGAAAAGAAAGGAATGTTATCACTTTTTTTTCACAATAAGATTTAAATTATAAGAGGTGGTTGAGTTTTTCTATAATCTATTATCAGTCTAAACTTGAAGAAATTAAAACAAAATTTTCATTTAAACATAATTTTTGATTTCGTAAAATACAAGATGTGAAATGATATGTTCTTTAAGCTCTGTTAAATGGAATTGAGACTATTACATTGGTAATGAAGCTCATAGAATTCTTTGCATTATTTCTTTATGTGAAGTTTTTACTCTTTTAATTAATTGTCATAGCTTTAGCAAAATTTTTGGATAGTATTTGAATTGTAGCATGGTGAGAATTTATTTAATGCAAGCATTCTCTGAAAATGTGAAGTTTTAAAAAAAGAGCAATGTTTTCAGATTGGGGAAGGGGGAGTATTTTATATCATAATGTAGGTAAGATTTTTTTTTTTTTTTTTTTGTAATCTAAGTGCATACATTGGAGCAACATATTTGTTACGATACCACTGAGTTCGGATTGTCTGTTACGAATAAATTTTCAAAACTTGATTAGCCTTTTAGTAGATATTAGCTTTATTTATACTAATTTTATAATGATTTCTAAATACAAAGAAGTAAACAAGCAAAATAAATAGCTAGAAAATTATAAGATATTTAATTGAAATAGCAACATATTTTTACAAACATTGATTTGTTTGAAAAAGTATCTCTAGGTCCTTTCTTAAATGTATCAAGTCCATGCTCAAAACAAATTATTTGAGAAATTCTAACTCAATTAAGTGATTTATTGAATTTAAAAATAAATCAAAATTAGTCAAATGTGAACTTCCATAAAAAAAATCTTCCTATAATTATCTTCATCTTTGAAATAATTTCTTATGTCACTTATGTCTTATGCCAGAGCAAGGATCAGAAGGTCAGATGACATTCTGATGACCAATTTCAGAACTATTTTTTTAAGACTTGGAAAATATTGCACTTTAGTAGGGAAGTGTAGTTTGCTAGATTACATTGTAACAAATGATTGGAATATAAAGAAAAAGCAGGTGTTAAAATTTTATTAAAATATACTGCATATTGTCAAAGTTGTGAAATGAAAAGCATATGAAATTATATCATTTGCTGCACCTCCCAGCAAATGATATAATTTAGTAAATGATAACATTACACAATTTTCTTATTTTCAGAATTTAATTATGAGTTAATCATTAACTAAATTAAATTTTGATTCCATGCCAGAGTGCTACTTGGTAATGAGTTTGAGAAATAATTGATTTCAAGATTAAAAAGTAGAAAGTAATTAAAATGAAGAAAAAATATTTTATGCATTAATAAATATAATTTAAAAAACTTTTCAATTAATACATTTACTTTTTAAAAAGTAAATGCCTGTTTAAAAAAAATTTATTCTGTAAATTGTTTTTTACTTAAGTATGTTTCTTTTATATTAATAAATAGATATTCCCAATTTAATCTATAATTTTGCTTTGCTCTATAATAGGAGACCTCATATTTATAAGAATAAGAAATGGTATGCATATTTTTGATTTTTGAAATGGATGATGCAGATGCAACAAAATATATTATTCTTGTAAAATCTATATTAAAGAATATTATCTTGATAAACAGAGCCAGCCTTTTCTATGAAAGGGCCTGGGTGCAAAAAACTATCTAAGAGCTTAATTTTTTTTTTTGCAAAGTAAAAAAAATAAATAATACAAATTCTTATTACTATTGCATGTTTATTTAATGCATGATTTTGTTTCTGCAATTAATTACTTCCAGAAAATTACAATTTTGCAATTTGTTTTTCGCTACTTAATATAGCAAGTGCATTTAAACGTTATCACTCATGCTTGACCAAAGGCTATTCTTTAATAATTTTAATTTGTCAAATGAGTGCTCAGTACTTATTATAGTAACTGGCAATGTAATAAAAAAAGTTTTAATACATTTAAAAACAAATCATTATAATTATTAATTAGTATGTATTGCAATATGTGTTGAGAGTTATTTATAACCCTTTCATTTAAAATCAAATCCTGTAGTAAAATAATTATTTGGATTAAGTTTTCATCTACATCATTATTATAAAACATTACAAAGAGATGTAAATAATGCTTAAGTTAAAGTTTTTGGAATATTTTTCTAATTCATGTTTTTATAAAGTTTTTATATCGGTGATTAATTTGAAATACTTTTCAATCTATCTTCTATCTGTACAATAACAGTATCAGTTACAGAGTTAAAAAAAAAATAACATCTAAATTCCTGAACCAAGTTTTCTATAATTTCATCTGCTGTTTCGAAATATTAATTTTTTTTTAAAATTTGTTTTTCAGGAAAAATGTTTTGAAATTTTCAAATTAACGTGTTATCACTTTTGCTACATCAAAGAATGAGCTACATTTTGTTCTTAAATTTTAGATTTTAGTTTTAATTTTATTGATTAAATTAAAAGACTAGTTGAGAACAATTGTTTTTACTTGAAATAGTTTATTGATAGTGTCAACTGTGTGTACACTGCTTTAACCGAATCGATTTCTACTTCCCAATAAGCGTCACATAATTATTTAAGAGTAATGTTTAAATGCTTTTGTAGAATTTCCCATCTTTTTGTAGATACAGGAAATAAGCAATATATACATTGCAATATCCCCAAATTTTTTTTTACAATATATACTGCTGGAAGCAGCATCACAAATTAATAAATTAAAGGAGTGTGATAGGCAAGGCACATAAATTGCTTGTGTTTTTAAAGAAAGTGTTCTAGATTGTACACCTTTATATTTCCCTTTCATGTTGCTACCATTGTCATATGCTTGCCCTCTAGAATTCATAATATCTAAATCAAGCACACTCAATCTTTTCAGTAGAGTTTTTGCTAGTTCATCTCCAGTTACTTCAATAAACACTATAAATGACTCATTTATAATTTACCTTTTCTCTTCAAAATTTATATACCTAATGATGATAGTTTGTTTCTTATGGGAAATATCAGAAGTATAATCCATTTGGATGCTATAGTACATGGCTACTTTTATATTGCTATATAATTTTGTTAAGGACTTCATTTAGTAACGTAGATATAATTTGTTTTTGTGACCTTTGTGCTAAATGATGCACAATTCTATTTTTAAAATTTATTATTTTGTTTATATGATTCATTAGCACAGGGTTTTATTTACTTAATAATTTGATTTAACTTAAAATTTTTCCATTATTAGGCATACCTGTTATTTCATGGGTTCCTTGAAGTGGAAGATTATTACATGCTGAAAATGGAATCACATCTACAATTCTTTGAAATAGTAATTTGAGTCATGCTATTTTCTTACTTATACTTGATTTATCAATAGTCGAACATAAATTTAGTTGTTTTAATAGTTCTTTCCAAGAAATAAATGAATCAAATAGAACACTCATGATTTTGAATTATAGTTGATAACTTTTGCCAATTATTATAGCCACCTATAAATCATGTAGGTTTTTCATTTCATCTGGAAAAAAATGTACAGCGAAATCAAAATATTGAGTCTTGTGTTTTTAAATAAATTATCTTGCTGCATTTCACCATTTGACACTTTTTTAAAAAGTAGTAAGTAGTAGAAAATGACATTTTCTGCATTCTTAGCAAAATCTCCTTTTTGTTGTACAGGTCTGTTTTAGATACAAACATTTTAAACTTATCAGTTATAATGCTTGGTCACAAACCTGAATCACTTATATACACTTTATCGTATTTGTTATTGTCATTTTTGCCATTATTTTCTAATTATATCATATTTGTATAAACGCACGGTTCTTGAAAGATTTTCACAGTTTCAAACACTTTTATTACAAGGTTGTGTAGTTTGTGTGAAACTTTCTTTGTCAGTTGAAGCTTGAATTGTAACTTCTGAAGTCAAAGCAATTTCATTGCCAGAATAACTTCATAGACAAGAAAACAGATCTACTCGTGTCTTTTTGAAATTTAGCTTTTCTTCTTTTTCATTTTCTGTTAATTTTATTTTCTGAAATCGAGTCTTGACACTTAGAAGGATACTTCCTTGGTATGGACATAATTAGGTCTGACAATATTAAAAATTTTATAGTAGGAATTATCAAAGTAATATATGCAATTGAACCTGGTAGTTGAGGTAAATGACTGTACTTTATGTTTATAATATGTTGCACAATTGCACTAAACTATAATATATCTATAAACTTCATATATTTCGAAAGCCATCAATTGTTCTAGTTAAATTTCTTTTTCTCTTCTTTCCATGCTGCTATTACTGTTTAGAACATTATTTTAGTTTTTGATCATGTAGGGGGTCCCCTCAATTGTAGGGCCCTGATGCATAGCATCCGCCGTACCCTGCAGATGGCTGACCCTGTTGATATATTTAATAGATAAGAATGATTTGAAACTTGTCTAGTGAAGAAGGAAAATTATATCATTATGAAATAACATAATGCATAAATACATATTGCTTAAAATAAATTTATAACTATTGTACTTTTCTAAAATACACGAAAAAAAATCTAATTATAATTTAAGTAAAAATAAAAAATAATAAAAAGGATTTGCTTAAATTTTAGTTTTATTGGTTAGCTAATGCGGTTGTAAATATTTATTTGTAAAATATTGCAAGAGACTGTGAGGATTATAGAATCAACATCGTTGAAGGGACCTTTATTATTACATCTTGTAACTTTTAAATGTTATCTCACCACAAAATTACAGATTAAAATAGTTTACTTATTCTATAGAATTTGGGAATGTGTAGGATAGAGATATATGTCTTCTAGAAAATATCAGCATAATTATTCAAAACTTATTTCAAAAACTGGATGAATTTAAATAACAGGGAGCATCTTAACATCAATTTGATTTAGAATATTAAATTCATTATTGAAAATATATTGTTTACACCTTTGATTTGGAAAATGGCATGAATTTACATTGAAAAGATCAAAATATTATTTTAAGAATGTATTTAGGTTTTAAAAATTCTGCTGTTGAAGGATATTATGTACTATTGTAATTTTGAAATAAGAATAGTTTTATAATTAAAATTAAAAGAATTGAGATGGTATGCAGAATACAAATATTAGCTATTGCATTAATTTAAATATATCTAAGATATATGTCTGTATTAATAATAAAAGAGAATGCAAGTGTTTTGGTGCTATACAGGACAGATCATTTGACCTAATATTACCAAATCCAATACAGATATACTTTAGAGGTTGAAAATGTACACATCAGAATGACTTAAAAAAATATTAATTAAAAATTTTACAAGGTATTGGGGTGTTTTATGTGGTAATTTCAGAAAATATTATTGTGCAAAAATGATTTTTGCACCATTTTAAAATTTATGATTCATAATTTATGATTATGAATTTAGAAATTGGATTTTAAAAAAAATGTCAATTAAATTTTCATGTCAATTTGTAATAGATTTTGACAATATATATATATATATATATATATATATATATATATATATATATATATAATATTGCATAATTTACTACAATAGATTTTCCATTTTCTTTGTTTCGTTTTCTATTTAATGATGTAATTTCCTTCTAATGTTGAAATGTGAGGTACGATTCTTTTTATTACCTGAGCAATTTATATAAGACTTTAGAAATTATATTTCTATGAAGGATAGTGTATAGCATTAATAGCCTTATCTCAGCTGAAGACCTTCAGGATGTAATGATGAGGAAATAATAACAGAATCCCAACAGCCTGAAGGTGCAGTCGATACCAGGCAGAAGGATGTCAGATATGTATCTTCAACTCTCTCCAAACCTCCTAGGAGAATGTCATCTAGGATTATAACTAACAGAAACAACCATCATCCAGTTAAAATACCTTTCCCAGTTTAAAATTTTTAAATTGGAATAAAATTTTAAAAATTTCTAAGCCTTTCAATTTATAACTCTCTCAATTTTAAAATCTTTAAATTAAAAAAAAATCTGTTTAGATCAAATTATTCCTTTAAATGTTGAAATTTAAATTTGTAGAAAACTAAAGAATGTCTCATTTAATTCTACATCATGTAATATTTTAAAGAATATCCAGTAATTATTTACAAAAAATAATAAATTATAAAAAAATGTGCAATACTTTTTTAAAGATCATGGAAATCCTTTTGGCAGTAAATTTAACAATAATAGCAACTAAAGCAAAGTTAAGGGAAATCTTATACAATATACATAGTTAATTATTATATTAGAGTTAATCATTATTTACTTTTATATAAAAATTTAAAACTATTAACACATTAAGTTTACATTTATGACTACTAAATAATTGTTGGTTTATATATCTTCAAAATAATCTCTTAATGCAAGTTTCTTACTATAAAAGTCTTAAGAAATTCAGGAAGTGATAGTTCCTTCCAGTTCACAGCCCATTTCCTTCTGTAATTTTCCCATAAGGTACAGACATATATTAGATGCCATGTAGTTTCTTTTAGAAAACCACATTGGCATATTAATTTTCTATTAAAGAATCAATTTTGGTAGCTTGAAAGATTCTGTGATCTGTATGTATCCAATTGATGAAGATGTCACCGTTTAATCATTTAGAATCAACTGTCTTGAGAAATGACTTTTTTAAAAAACTCTTAACCAAAAGTGACCATCATTCCTACCAAAATTGGTTCGAGTTTTTATCTTTCCTCCTTTTTTTATTTGGGATTTCCTTTTCATATAGTTGTATTGTTTAGAGCTGCTTTTACCAAGGAATTTGCTCTTTCATTTCCATCCTGTCCTTGATTTTTTTTTCTCCAAAATTTTATGTTTTCTGTCATTTTCTTATTTTTATCTTGTATCAGTAATAACTCCTTTCTTGTTTCTTTTAATGATTCCAGGGCCATCAGAGAAAACTTTGAATTTATTGTAATTTTGACAATTTGGATCCCTTTTTGTTCGATAAAGTTGACTGCTAATCCAATTGACCTCAGTTCTGCCTTGAAAATGAAGCAATATACACTTAACTACAGTGTTCTATTTTATTTTTTGACTCCATTCTAAAAATACACATATTTTAACATCCAGTTCAGAACCATCTCTCTCTTTATATATATATAATATACAGTTTTCTTTTTCTTCTACTAAGAAATAGCTCCATGTTACAGATATTATTTTCCTTGGAAGAGTAGTTTCCATATTTAAAATTTGTTATGTTTGTTTTCTGTGCCTTTGGATTTTTCTATTTCTTTATCACTTCATTCTCTATCTTTGATGTCTAGTGGAGAACAACCACTTAATGCTTGAGGAGCCTCTATCAGAACAGTTTTGTATGGTTTATTTATTGCCAAGAAAAGCAAACACTCAATTTGTATAAGTTTTTTTATTCTGTTTATAGAAGTCAGTAAGCAAATCTTTTGAGCCGTGAACTAGAATACAATTTGTCCGAAATCTTTCATCCAGATCGGGGACACATTCCAGGTTTCCTTAACAATATTTCTTATTTTTGTAGTGTTCTCTTGAATTAAGCTCAGATGAGGAATAAATGTTAAAATTGGGTCAAAATTTTGTCCAAATATTTAAAATTTGTAGTATATTTTAATTTTGCATCATTTAATTCACAAAATGTGGGTAATACTTTTCCTGCTTTTGAAGATTATAAATTGACACTTATTCAGGTTAAATTTTAAGTAGTACTTCTGTGCCCATTTTTCTTGGAATTTAATTGGGTTTTTGAGACATTTGGGCAAAATGGGATGAAGCAGATGACTTCATCACAATCACAAAATTGTCAGCAAAAGCTTGAATTTCCACATGTATCCTCCTTTAGATCATTCAGTAATTTGTTGGTTTAAAGCTCATATCTTGTTATACTCTAAAATAGTAAGTCCAAAGTTTATTGCTGGAATGAAGGAGTGACCGTTTTCTTAAACATCATAAATATGATATAGAGGGCTTGACATCCTATATTTCTTCTTAATACTTTTTTAATTATTCTATCTTGTAAAGTTGAAAGTGTTTTTGATATCAAAGGATTTTATGCAAGATATAGTATTTTTCAACTTAGCTTGAGTAATAAAAGTTTTAATATCTCTCACTGCCAATTGCATACCAAAGAATTTTCTGAAACCATGTTGGTTTTTATTTAACATGTGATTTAACTCCAGATAGAACTGAAAGATGATGTATAATTAAAATGTAGATTGCCCAGAAACTTAAGATTTCAAAAGCACTATGGTGTCATCTGATTCCACAACATTAGGAAGGTTTATGTACAAAATAAGAAAACAGGTGCGAGGCTGTTAAAATAACATTGCTTTAATGTCTGTCATGTGTGATGCTTAAAAATATTTTAGTCAGAGAAACCTGAATATCCAAGTTATGTATTTGAGATTTAAGGCCAATCATTATTCCAGGTGAACCAGATGGTCCCTAAAGGCAGCTAGAATATAATAACAAAAAATTGAATATACAATACAAATAATAAAAAAAAAAAAAAATGCTGTCATGTAAAATATGATATAAGAAATATTAAAATGAGGAATACAATCATAAATTTAGTATTACAATGCTTTCCCTTGATTAGATTCCTTTCAATCATAAACTAAGCATCAGTTTCAGTGTAGCTGTACTGTGTATACTGTTTGTAAATATGTCAGCAGAATTCAAACGATTTCACTTATACTACAATTAGTAAATCTTCCTTTATTTTCTCAGGAAAGAAAAAAAAAATCTCAATTATATATGCTTATTTTGTCCTGATATAAATTGATTTTTGGCTTATGCTGTTGCTCCCTTGTTGTCCACAAATAATGGTTTGAGGAAGAGTCATAAAGTATTCACTGAGAATTTCATGAAAAATTTTTGAAATGGCTTCCTTGGCTGCATTGCACATGGACGAGACGGAGCTGTTATTTACTTTTTGCTGCTCTGTGAAATGGTACCTTCTGCAAGTATTGCGATGTAGAAACTAAATGACTGATGATCAGTCTTGTCGCTAGCCCATTCTGAATTACAGAATGATTTAAAATCTTTTCCTGTCTTTTCGAAGCTTAGTCTGGCCTCTTTAGTCTGTGTAACATAACAAAGCATGTATTTTTCACCAAATCAGTTTTCTTTACTTGGGCAATTGTTGAATTGACTCATATAAATCATTCCTCTTACTAAGCATGGGAATCCTTCTATAGCATGTTAAATAAAATGCTTTTTCAGTATTTAATACGCTGTCTGTAGATGCTAGCATGTACTTCATCCCTGATCTAAAAGTTGATGCTTCTTTGGAATTCAGCATGCCAATTGACTGCAACTAATCTGATGTTTACTTTCTGGCTGAGAATCACTGAGCTATCTGTATTTCTTTCTATTGTTATGTACTTCTTCCAAATCTTTAACTTCAAAGGTTGCTCCATTGCTATCTTTAACCATTTAACTGTGTTTGACGTATAACTTTTTATTTAATAAATTGAAATCTTATTCACTTTACTATGACTTTTTTTTTTTTACAAAATTTGCTATACAATCATTTGTATTGTGTTTGATGTGTATACATGTCATCACTTTATTTTGATTACACACCACATGAAAGACTTAAAAAAAATCCACTGTTAACTGGTTAAATTTTTGGATGCTAGTTTCCAGGGTAGATATTATAAAGAGATTGTTCGCATGATCTTGTACAATCAATTTTCTCCTAGTTAGAATATACAAAAGGACCTGTTCTAGTAAGTTTATATGACATAAGGAAATTATCGAAACTTGTTTCCCACTCATCCAGATTTGCGAAAACCATAAAGACTGTTCTTTAATAAGCAGACTTTTGCTGGTTTTCTTGTTGTTAAACAGGTATTAGATCTATATAAACTATCTTTTAATTTGCCTTCCAGATAGGCAACAGTAATGTCAAATTGAGCTGAATATGCCAGTAAGGCTCTAATAGGTTTTAATTTTATAGGGCAACATATCTTTTTAATAGTCTATTCTTTCTATTTGTGTGTAGCCTCTGGTAACTAGTTGATCTTTAAATTTGTTCCCAATTCTTTCTTAAAAATATTTTTTCTTGAATATTCCATTTATATTTTACAACTTTTCTTTTTTTTACTTAGGAACAACATCTCAAGCCTCATTTCTTTTAAGTTCTCTAATTCCTCTTTCATTGCCAATATCTGTTGTTCTGCTTCAGGTCTAAAATATCTGTTGTTCTGCTTCAGGTTTAAAATATCTGAAACTATTGCTCTTCCTTGGAGGCATTGCACATAGATAAATAGCTCTTCTCGACTTTCTGGATCTTTCAGAAAAGTCTTGGTATTTTATCTTTGCACGACGCTAGTGAACTGAACTTACACTTATTTACCTTATTTACACTTCTACAGGTTCATCACAAATCTCCCATAGCATAATCTTCTGTCCACTTAGGAGCTGATATGTCTCCTAGGTCAACTTTCCTTTTCTGTTTCTGTTTTCTCTTCTAGTCTAATCTAGTCTTTTCATCTGCTGCAACTTCATTTTTAGCATCTCAAGTTTTCTTGTCTTCAGCACTTTGGAGAGACAGTTTAATTTTTTTTTATGTCAAGTTTTCTTCAAACACAATATCTCAGGAGCAAATGATCCCTCTTTCTTTAACATGGATATGATATCACTTATCTTTATCATGTCCAAAATAACATTTAGTTGTGCTTTTTCCATCTTTCTCATACAGATGCTATGATGCACATGAATTTTTTTCTGGGTTTCTTACCCATCCATAGTTCATATGGGTTTGACCTTGGAATTGAAGATTTGCCATTTCTGTTTAAAGCATAAGACAGAAGTTCTGACAACTTTTGCCCATAGATATTAAGGGAAATGTGTTTCTTCATTTGGATACTTTATAGCTAGTCATTTTGACAATTGTTTTTTTCAGAGCTACACATCTACTGTGGAGCTGATGTAAATATTTAGAATATTCTGTGCTTCTTTAGGATTTTTCTGACATCTTCATAGTCACTGAGAATTTCTCCAAATTCTTGGCATATAGAATGAAATCTACAAGTACATATTTGACTTCTGATTTTTATTTCAAGAAGAAACACTTGAATTTTGTTTAGTTGTCTTTAAAAATAGTAAAGGATTTAAACTTTTTATGAGATTTGTCAAATGGTCCACAAGTAACCAAGGAAATTAGTTCTCCAGCCTTTGCAGTTTTTTTCCTTATTCCAAATTTCAATCTTAGTGCTTTTCCATAGATGTAAGCTTTGCACAATTTTGGATCATTCTTTACTTTCATATTTAACTCATTTTCTGAAATGGTTTTTACATGCTGTTTATCTTGGTGTTCCCATCTTTCATAGTAAAGTTGAAGGATCGCTAACAGCCATGTCTATATTGACTTGATTTTTACATCAGCCTGCCTTAAAGTGACCACCACCATCTGTGTTTAATGTAAAACTATTTCTTCTTTTATTGTATGTTACAGGCATTGTAAGTAGATTCAAATTTTTGTCTTGAGTTGCCAATATGGAAAACAATTTTTTGTTGATTGCAAGCATGTGCTACATGTTTCCGAGCAGTTGGCATTGCTTTTCATCATTTACAAATTTCAATACAAATTTTCATGGTACTTTTATTAATGACTGGTAAAGACATTCCATAAACTTTGGTTGTGCTGTGGAGAAACTAAAATTTTTCAAAAATAACAAAGTAACTGCTTTTCTTAGTTACTTGTTTTGGTTTTTATTATCAAAGAACCAGTCATTTGAGCTTGTCAGCAGTATCCTTCATCTAAAGCTTAAGTGTCAATTGAGCAGATGCACAATTTCTTCCTTCTGTTATGGAGTTGGAAATGCCTGGCTTCGATGGTGGCCTATTAGCAATTTACTCGCTGCACATTTTGTCCCAATGTCCTCTCTGAAGACAATAATTTCACCTACTTCATTTTCTTTGTTTTTTCCTTAGGTTTTGAATTTGCGATTAATGCTTCTTCGTCAATCGTCAACTTCATGTGAGGGTGGATCCTTCCTCAGTTATAGCTGTGTAGTAAGTTCATCTAAAGTTCTTTATTCGTTTCTCAAAAGTAGCTAAGTAGATTTGAAGAAGCAATAACTTCCTGGAATAGTGCCCAAGATTTTGCACAGTTAAAGTGTCTTTGGAAATCTTTTCTTCCTCTTACTTTTTAACCTTCCATTCTGGTCTTCCCACAAATTTTGAACTATGATAGATGAGTTGCCATGGCCTCATTTTTCTAGCTAAATATGAAAAACTGCAGCCAGATATTATAATAACTGGTCGTAATATGAATCTTCGGAAATCTTCTGTAGCTTTAATGGCGATTCTGTAGCTGGCGATGTCAAATCTCATGACTTCTTGCAGAGTCATAGAATTCTTAAGGATCATTATGGCACAATTATTAGTTTCATTATGCCTTTTATGATTATCTTGATACTTCCTCTGAGTTGCTTTGTTTGCATCTGAATTTGGCTCCTCTGGTTTTTGGAGATTTCCTTCTATGTCTTCCAAAACATTGGTGCAGTAGTTAAGAATGAATTTAATTTTATATTTCCAAATCGACCAGTAATTTTTACCATGCAATATCTTAATCTGGATCTTTCCTTGGCTCAGTTTTGATAATTGTAAGATCCAATGCAGATTTGATAATCCTACATTGTAACACTCCGACTATCGTATCAGTGCCAATATTCTTCGCTTTAAATGTGCGCTATAAGCATTCTGGGCCCATAACTTGTTGATATTTAGTGAGCTGAATTAAAAAAGCTTAGAAGAATATCTATAATAGAGATTTTAACAAAGGAAAAAAAATGAAAACCATTTTACTTTGCTCGTTTGGGAAGAATAAGCAAAGGAAGGTATAAAAGCTAATAATAATAATTATAAAATGAATATATGATGTCAACTTCAAAAAAATAATTAATAGAATGTTTAATAGAATAATAGAATGTTAAACATCCTATTATTCTGTTATCATATACAATATGATACAAGAAATATACAGTCGTGGAAAAGCAAAGGAGACACCTAGCTTTAAATGCTTCATCAATCATTTATGTGCATATTAAGATTTAGAAGGTCCATGATTAAGCCGGGAGTCATGACTCTAAATTTAATTTATGATATTCCCTTCCTTTTTACAAATGATTTTCTTGAACTATCTTCACCTCTATAAACTGGCTCGCTTTACATCAATATTTTATTATAATTTTTTTTTATCAAGGTGAATATGAAATGCTAGCTTGCAGGTTGTTTCATTAAATTACATCAGGTTTTATCCAATCATAATCTGAATAATATCTCGGAAGCTCGAAAAGTATTTCACTTTCTGAAAGAACTTCTTTGAGCTCACTTGGCTCATTGAGGGACTTAATTTTCTTTTCACTTTGTGCAAACATCTAATCCAGGGGAAAGAACTCACTGGAACCGGGAAAGCTCATATTATCTTTTTAAGGTGTCTGGAGATGTGTTTGATCAACCATTATTGTAGTATAAACCTCAGTATTGAAGTGTTGTTTAGTCTCCATATCCATCAGCCATACATCTTGAAAACTGTGTACCTGTGAATTGAAATCTGTGAAATAGAGCTTGAGTAATTTTCTTTAGAACTGCTTGGGTATTCAGGTTCCCTCAAGTATATATGAACACATTGTTATTCAAGGAATCTTTTAATGAATGATATACAATAATGTATTAGTACTGCTGCTTACTATAACTTGTTGACTGACCTAGTAATTTTTAGCAAAGTTTTTTGACATTCAAAATTTAAGGCAAGTAGGTTCTTCCTCTTTTCTCATTGTCTTTGGGAAAAAAAAAAAAAAACACTTACGAGAAAAGTGGAGATGGCCAATTTTTTTACTACACAACACAAATACACCAAAGGGAAGTCAGTTTTTCTATCTATCACATTTAGTACAAGAACACCATTTTTATGCAATTCTCTTTGGAACGTTTGTTCATTCATCATATCCTATTAACATTTTATTTAATAATATTTATATATGTATGCATATAATAAATCTTAAGATAAGATTATTTTAATTTTCACTTTCCTAGCATGATTGGCTGTCTAGCAAGTTTTGCAAGCCTGTTAAAAATACTGATTTGCCATTTCTTTTAGGTATTTCTTGTTTTAAACTATAAAATTTCAGCCCCTCATTTTTGGCATTTTTGTTCTACGATTTGATGCTTGTCCACTAGAGCCATCTAAAATACCTTTTAATTTGTTACTTAAAAACTCTACCTTTTTATCAATTTAAATAACTTTTTGATGAACTCTTTCAATCCAACTTTTTGTATGATTAAAATTTTAAAGCCTGCGTAAACTTGTTTCTTTTTATGATAATCTTTGTAAAAGCAGGATTTATTTACACAATAGGGAAATAAAGTCTGATCTCCAGAGTATGCATGTCCATTGAAGCTTAAAAGATTAAAAGTGGATTTTATTTATCCAATAGGGAATGACTCGTATATCTGTAGGATATATTAGGACCAAATGGGTTAAAGAAATACTTCAAAGTAAATTAACGAATTTTCGATATTTTACCATGACAGCATATTTTCAGATATCTACACTCCAACTGAAACAAACCTACATATACGTCTTTTGGCAGTGTTTTTTGGTGTATTGTTCTAGTTTTTAACAGTAATTCATTGGTCATTTCACAGAAAAAAGGATTTAAAATATCAACAGGATATTTCGCTTTCCAAAGAGCAATATTCCGTTATATTTTTTTTTTTTCATATGTTCAATTTTTGTGTTATTTTGTGATTTTCGAGTGTTTATGCATAAAAGGATAATTAACATGATAATATATATATTCACATTGATGATCTTGTAATATTTAGAAAATAGATGTTGTACCCATAATTTTTTTAAAAAATTCTAAATATGTCAGTTTATTAGCTACAAATAACACTTTTCAAAATTATAGTGCTTTTATGTTGTAATCTTGAAATGTTGAACTACAAAATGTGCCTAAATATGTATCATAAAAATATCCTTTAATTTTAATGTAATAAGTTGTCCTGTAATAATAATTTCATGCATCTATATTTAAATATAAATAATGCTAACGATTTTGTAAAATGAGCTCTAAGTATCCATCCATCCTGTTTTATAAATTCACGATTTCATTTAAATGATTATCTTTAATTTGTAATTTTATTTTCTTGCTTTTATTTTTAATATATTTTTAGAGTAATTATTGTTCCAATCTTGAAATGTTAAAATTTTGTTTTAATATTTTCACATACTTTATTTAGTTTTGGAATTCTTAACCCATTAGAACAAACAAGACTACGTAGAATGTAAAAAAGTACCGACTGTTTTTGTGTTGAAATTAGAGAAATCTGTTCTCGCTGCTTTTAAAGTCACATTCAATCAATAGAATCTGTCTCAATATAAACGACTTAAAAAAATGAATTTAGTGTAAGGCATGTGAAAAACCCTTCTGCTGTCTTTTGCTTCATATTTCTTGAACTTAATTTAATATATGAGTGATAGAAGGATAATGATATCTTATTATTATTTAAGTAAACAAACAGATTCTAGAATTTTATATTCTTCTGAATTGGAGATTTGTACAGATAACTTGATTTCTAACTGTATAGCTGTGAAAGTATTATGAGAATAATGCAAAAGTGTTATATAATTCTGGATGTAATCCACCTATGGCCAGTTGGCATGCATTTTATCTCTCACAAAAATTATTGAAGATAAAGCTTATAATTGTAGGAACTATTTTTAAAAAAAGAAACAGCTTCTAAATTTAAGGAAAGTGACAGAAAAGGCACGAAGGATTTTGTATTTGGATTTCAAAAAGAAAATCCCCCCCTCTCATGCACCTGAAAATGATTTATTATTTTGCACTCTGCTTTGCATGAAGATGTAATATTGATGAAAGCACAAGAAATTTTAAGAAGTCCGAAATAATCATCTTATACAATCCCTATGAAGGGGCCGTTGATGTCTTGGTTTGAAATGATGAAACAGATCACCTACAAAAACATTGTTTCACTTTTGAAAATTGTTACTAATATTCTCGCATACTTCTTCTTTCTACAGAAGTAGAAAAAAGAGAGGGGAAAAGGTATTAATATCTTAGCTCTTGACATTATATAATTCACAGAAATAAGGCTGGTGAAGACTAAGGCTGGGTGACGACCGAGCGTCATCGCGATATATTGTCTAATATATGTATCAATATTTCTCGATATATTGTGATTTTCTTATTTATTGCTAGTATAAATTATAAATAGCATCTCTTAAAATACTGTATATTCAGAATGACTCCAAATAAGAGGGAATTTTCATTTTATGTAACAAAAATATTCGTGTTTTTTCAATAAAATTAATCATATTAAAATCCCTTCAATAAAGCGTGTCAATGTCAAAGCAATGTCTGCATATTACAATCTATCCTATTCCGTTTCTTCAGTAATATAGTAATCTTAAAAATTTCCCCTCCTTTACTGTTGATTTAAAAAAACGCTAGTGTCTTTCATTCTTGATTAAAGGGGGGGGGGGAGAAAGAAAGTATAATAGTGTTTAGCAGGTACAGTTAAGTTTTTTCAATAAAACTCGAATTCAAAATCTGAAGACTAATTTCTTGAAAAATCATTTCTGTATGTGAACAAAATAAATTGTTTTTTATCTTTCAAGTATTATTGGCAGATTTAATTTAAATATGCACTAGAATTTTAATTCAATAGATATATTAGATAATTAAAATTAAAGAGACTTTCATACAATTTATTATTTCTCAAAAATCGGAAAGAGATGAAAAATAGTAATTCTGAAATGAGTAAAACATGAATAACAAATATTAAGGAGTGTAAGTTTATTTATGGAAGAATAATACTACAGTACATTAAAAATTTTAGGAAAGATCTTCCAATTTTCGTTCAGTTATGAAACATGGCCAAATAAAAGAAAAAAAAAATGCCATTATATATTATCATTAATATAAACTGAACGAAAAAATAACCAACACTCAAATAAAACAATGTTTGTGAATATTAAAGCAATTTCCGATTATTCTATCAGGTAACAAAAAAAAAAAAAAAAAGTTATGTCGTTTGTTGAAACTATATTTAAAGAATGTTGCATGCAATGCACAATAGATGGCACTAAAATTCCAGCAATATGTTAATCCAAATTTAATGCAGACTCATGTCATATAAAGAGAAGCTGAAAGATTGTCTCTAAACTTTATAAAAATTGACCTGAAGATGAGTACTCCAAACTCTATAATTCATGTTTGTATGCTGTATGAGTTTAAACTTGGAACAAATGCTGTGCAAATGGCTCAAAAAATATGCCAGGCTTTCGGAGTAGGTTCTGTCAGCATTCACACCACCCAAAGGTGGCTTAGAAAAATTTCTTCCAGAGGCGAGTCCCTTAAATATGAGCCACAAGAAGGGCGGCCATATGTCATTAATGATGATGAATAGCAGGCTGCAGTTGAAGAAGATTCTGCTCAACTTTAATTTTTTAATTCATATCTTGCAACTTAGTACAGTTATTAACTTTTGAGAACTTATGTATTTAGATGTATTATGTTATATGTATATTTATTTGTATGTAAAGATTTAAGATAGATTTTCAAAGGTTAAATCTTAATATCTTTATGCTTATTTATTATATTGTGTGTGTGTATATATATATATATATATATATATATATATAATATGAATTGAAAATTAGTTGGAAGATTATAGCAATGTTTTAATTTTATATAATAATACCTGTAATTTAGGGCACATGTTAATGAAAATTCAAATTAAGAATGAAAGCAGAGTATTAAATAAGAGGAGATAATTTAAACTTTTAAACATATATGTATATATGTTTGACATTTACGTTCATTATTTTTGATGAATGATAATTGATACTAAATTACATACAAACATTAACTTATAAAGTAATTTGAGTTTATAATTAAATATAAACTTCAAAACCTGATAATTTAAAACTAAGAGTACAGCTGGATGTTTTCTTATCTAAAAATAAGTAAACAGGTATTTAATAGCATATCTTTTTGCTTTAATGACTGCTTTTAATAATTCTTTGCATGTAATCTTGCATGACTACTTTTAATAATCCTCAATGTTTTTGGTAGTTTCAGCAGAAATCTTCTCCATTTCTTTTAGCAATACATGCTTTAAATTATCTTTATTAATGATTTGATGTTTTGTGCAGCTGTTTCAAGAAGGCTCTGTAAATTCTTTATAACATTAAGGCATGATATTCAGGTTTTGTTTTTAAAGTTAATTTCAACTACGATTCAGCAGTCATCCATTTTTTTTTTTTTTTTTTACTGTTGTATGTTTAAAATCACCATCTTACTGAGATATGAACCTTGATTCCTATGCTGATTTAATAGTAATTATTTTTCAGTATATTAAGGTGTATCATTTTGTCCATAATTCCATCAAAATATAGACTTCCCTCCCCTTGATAATGCCAGATACTCCTAAACTATTGCTGACTGATCTTCATTTGTTTCACAGCTAGAATTGGGTGTTTTTCAAATTGCCAACAGTATTTGGCTTATACCATATGATGAACATAACTTCCAAAAATATTGAATGTACTCTCATCTATAAAAATAACTTCATTCCAGATTTTTATTTTTCATTTTTAAAATGTAGTTTTTGGCAAATTGGTGTTGCTCATTTCTAATGAATTCCCTTCATTTGATAGCTTAATGATAAGTTTTCTCTCACCAGTCAGTGTTTTTCTGAACCCGATATTTTTAAGAAAGTAGCTAAAAAGCAGCTATCTTTTCAACTTTCTAATGAGTGTTTTCTTCTTTTAGTATCAAATATGAAATATCTTTAGATATTCAATAAATGAATTAAAAAAGCATGAGTCTTGATTTTGTGGCTTTATATTTTAGAATTTTCTTTTAAATCATCAATTATTTGTTTCAATCAGTTTTTATTTTTTAAACTTTTTATGAAGTTTAAAGAAAGTGTATGCCTATTAATGGCACACACATAGAAAATATGCATCGCAATTTCTACTTTAGTTGACCAAAATTTAAATAAGAATGGAACATAATTCCAATTTTGTGTGTCATTATAAGTATCTTTAATTTGGGATTGATGCAGACAATATTTTTCAACTTTTGTAGTTATAATCTAACTGAATTCAAAGTGATAAAACGAAGATTTTCCAGTAAAATTGAGTTTTTTTTTTAATTTCAGGTTAACTAGGCCATCTGGATTCATTATAGATGGCACAGGTAATTACAGTGTTGATATGCAGTGTACATGGCTTATTGAAAGTGATTCACCCAATAGCACAATTAGACTGGAGATAGCTCATTTTGAAACAGAATGCAGTTGGGATCACTTGTATATATTTGATGGAGACTCTGTTTTTTCTCGATTATTAGCAGCATATAGGTAAGTGATTCAGGTGGATTTAAATTTGTTTATTGAAAATGGATAAGATTACATTTCTAAATGATAAAATAATCAATGGGCTCCAAAGAGAAAGATCAATTTTGCATTAACAAATAGTTGAGATTAGAAAGAATAGAAATGAATCCAGCCTGTAGATTTTATCAAAGGTATGAACTCACATTCAGAAAGGGATTCAAACCAATGCTTTTAATCTGACCCTTCTTGACCTAATCATCCCATGAAATTGAGAGGCTTTGGAAGAATAAGAATAAATGGGCAAAAATGTAAATATAGTAAACTACTGGAAAAAAAAAGCAGAATAGAAATTCATATACAGTAGCATAAATAGCAAGTCTATAAATTTAGGTAGGAAAGTAAAAATTGCAAAAAGAAAAAATCTTCAAATATGATGTATACAGTATGCCCAAAGAATACTGAAGAAAGACTTTATTTAGCATTGATCAGAAAAAACTAAAAGATAAGTTGTAGTGTGGCGAGGAATTTTTTTGGAAGGAGGGCACAATGTCCATTATTAAAAAGTGAAATATTAATATTCAAAATTCCTGCAAATAAGTTGTAACTAGCCACAAAGTATAATCAAAGTATTACATCATGCAACTTTAGTTGAGAAATCTCAGTACTATCTATCAGTGGAAAATAAATTCAGAAGAAGAGAAAAAATATTATTATATAGACAAAGGAAAGCCAGAAGGTGCACACTCAGTAGTGAAAAAAACTATTAAAATATATTGTGATGGTAAAATTAGCAAAGTTCAGTGGATGTTAGGAAACACAAATTTGAAGTTCTTACAAAATATATTTATTTCTAAAGGAACATGTAAAGCATTACTTAAAAGATAATACTAAACACAGACGCTTGCAAGCCAACTTGCCAAATTAGTTTTTAAAGTACACAAGAAATACAAAACACATTCTTTAAGCATACTATGATATTTGATGTCACAGCCAATCAAATGTTTGGTGCATAAATTATGCCTTCATTCATGAGATGCAGATAAGAAAGAGAAAATGTTTGCATGATTGTATAACTTAATTTCCTGCAGGTGGCCCTCTCATGGAAAACATTTCCTTACTAGTGCTCAAAAATGCAGTTTCATTACAACTTACGAAATGATTAAAATGTAGAAATTTTCAAAAGGTCAAAATTTGCAAGTTCTCATTGCAATTTCCCAATTACAAAGTACTAAAATCTTATTTATTACATATTTAGTTAAGGGCTTGGTAAATATATCTGCCATCATTATTTTTATTATTAACATATTGTATTTCTAGAGAGCCTTTTTCAACCAGGTTATACATGAACCAAACTGAAAAATTCCTCTAACTGTGAGTCCTCAAAGAGAAAAACTCAAAAATGCCTTCCCCTTCTTTTACCCGTTTTTGTTGAAAATGACCCCTTCAATTTCGGCCACCCGTAGCTTTAATGGGTTATCTTTCCCCACCGTAGTAAACAGGTTGCTCTTTTGTGGTTTTGTCTTTGTTAGGATCCTAGATATGGCTTTGTATCACAGTTTTATTTGATTTACCCCCTAAATTGGTAATTCATTAATTTTGCAGGCAGCACTATCAAATCAAATCTTACGATGCTGTGTAAATTAAATGAAATTTTCTGCTGTATAGTTGTTTGTGCTAATTAAATAAAGCTTCACCATATTTATAATCATTTATTTATAGAAATAACATGAATAGAAATTTCCACTGAAGTTATTTTGGAATTTGGAACATGAGGAAATATATTAAATGCTAAAGTTATTGCTGAACCTATAAATTTATTTTTTTTAAAACTTCAACAATATTTTCAATTTTATTTATTTCTTCATTTTATTTTCATACTTCGAAAAAATCGATTTTTTTTTATAAACAAAATACAATTTATGTATAATATTTTAAGACTAATTACTTGTATTTTCTATTTAAAAAGGCCCATTTCTTCCCTTGTATATCATACAAGTTACACTATTCTTCTATTTCACAACCTAAAAATATAATTGAATATTTCAATATTAATGTCCTCTGTACAAAATCGATTATACTTTTTATTAAATGTAGTTCAAAACTTTTTTTTCCCCCGAAGCATACAATTAACATAATTGGTTAAATTAAAAAAATATATTTTTCTATCCAAAAACTTTCTAAAATGCCAATAATGATCAAATTTTAAAAATAGAATTCAATAAAGTAAAATTGGATATAGTTTACTTAAAATTGGCTATGCAAGTGTTGATTATCACTTCTATGTTAATTCATGCGAATAAATCAATGTAGTCGGTAATTTGTGTATGAATTATTAGATTTCAACATATTATAGCTGTCACCATATTATAGTGAAAAGTAAATTGCTTCATTTCTGAAATATTTTCAGTTCTTTTTTCTGAAATCATCATCATAAAGTTTCAAGCTGCATGAATTTTTGATGTAGGTGAGCTTTCACTATTAAGGATTAGCATTAGAAAGAGAAAAGTAATGTCACAAAGTTATGAAATTGGTTAAAAAAAGCAAATCGATTCCGTCTAGTATAATTCATGAATGAAATTAAGTTTACTCATTTCATACATCTTAAAACTGTTTGTTTTGGAAAAAGAAGTCACCAAAACATGGCTCTGAAAATTCACCAACACTTATTTTAAACATCTGCTGGCAGAAATCTCTTGATCCTATGGGGTATGACAGAATAGGGAAATAAATTTATGGGGCAACTAGAGTATTGCTGGAAAGTTTAGTCAGGGGGAAGAAAATCGTAACCGTCACTGGTACAGCAGTTGTACCACCCATAAGCTAAAAGTTGAAAAATGACAGATCAGTAATATTTTTTATAGATTTTTTTATCTGCTATCAGCCTTCTTTTTTTTTGCAAATGAATGCAAAAAATTTATTGTAGTTTGATTGTTGCAGTATATCAAAGGTAATTCTGAAAATGCGACGTTTAAATCTTCATAGTAATTTTTTTTTTACTTACCTTCTCAGTTTCATCTAATGATATATGCTCTACTTCTATAGTATACAGACTAACAAATTTATGTTTGAAAGTCTGTCAAGAAATTGGGAATGATTGGATTTTATCAATCATTAATTTATAGAGATTCATTCAGTCATCATTTCTGTTAGTAGAAAAAAAAATCAGAATTTGAAAAACAAACTAATTTTTCATTTTATATTGATAAATTTAATTCTCTTGCATCATATCCCAATAACTTTATTAAAATATTCTAATGTTTAATTCTAATTGATTCTTGAAAATGTGATAAAATATTCAGTCGGACCTTGTTCTGATTGCAATAAAGGATAAATATTGTAAAATAGCTCTGTTTAGGTGTTTAGTAATTTTCTGGAATTTATTTGATGGAAGTTACTGTTTTCTTTTATTTGCTTAATTTTGTCAAAATAATCTCCTTTGCAATAAGAAATGAAGAAGAGTGAAGATATTTCAATTAAGAAATATTTTACAAATTTTATCTATATATTATTTTTGGATTAATGAAATCTTGGCCATTAATGTTAAAAATAATTCCTGAATTCTATCCAAAATTAAAATGAAATTTGCTTTGCAATAGAGAAAAATAACATGGAGCATCTTCTTGTGATATACCAAATATAACAATATCATCAACATATAACAATAAATGTACTTTTTAAATATAAGTACAAACATTTTTACACTTATTCAGTTCGGTAATATTTAAATTTTTAAGTATAATGTTAAGCATTTAAAATCACTTGGCTACTTTGGTGCAGAATATGCAGCTGCTCTTAAATAAAAAACATGATCCTCAAAATCCTGTAGTTACTTGATATTAATGTACTCTGTGGTGTTTAAGCATTCAGTCCACAATGAAGGCTCTTTTATCTAGCACAAATGTCCATACTGTCTCATCCTTTTCAATCAGAATAAAGTAAAGAAAAAAAAGTTCATTTTTCCCATTAGTAAACCTTATTACATTTTATAGATAGACATGTGAAAAAGGATACACTCGCTTTCTATTTTGTGTAGTGGTGTGATAGGCATCTAAAATGGTAATAATTAGTAATAGAAATTGTTAATAAATACATGAAGACATACTGCAACTTTAAAACGATAGAAACATAGTTTATTATTTTGGAAGAGCATAAAGAAAAGCATATTGCATCTAAAAATGAAAAGCCATTAGCAGAAGTGAATAAAAAGGAGATTAGACAGTTTTATATTATATTCTATATTAAAGAATGCTATCTGTCCTGCATAATAAAAAGTTTGTCAGTCTCTTCTTTAAAGGAAAGCATATAACTCTAATACCCCTACTTGTTTTTGGACAAGAAACAATTTTGAGTTTCAAGTTAGTTCAGTGATACTCAAAAAGTAGACATGGTAATGGTTTTCTCAGGATATCTATTGTCATGTTCTTACTTTGGCAATATTCTAGCTCGATCACTCAGTCACTTTAAGGTGTTTCAAGTTATGAATTTCATGTCTATATGTTTTGTTTTGAAGGATATTTTTCAGATTGTGACAGCTTTATAAACAATTGAGTGTCCTCATAGATTGTGCAGGTAGAGACTGTAGTAAATCCAATTCTTTCATTAGATTAATCAGTTTATTTTCTTGAGTAACATTGGCAACTGAAACATATTCAGCTTGTGTGACTCGAAAGTCATTGTTTTGGACTATTACCTGTCTTGAATAGATTTCCACTTGTTGATTTTCTGTTTTGTCATTTGCCTAATCTGCATCGCTGATGGCAATCAGGATTGTCTTTTTATCCTTGTCGATAACAAGTTGTAATTCAACGGTAGTTTTCAAATATCTCATTGTCTATTTCACTGCATTTCAGTCTTTTTCTGTTGATCATTCATTTCTTCTATTCAAGATGTTGACAGCTACTGCTATGTCAGATCTTGATACAGTTCATACAGCAGTGCCTATACTAGCATGATTTTTGAACATATCAATCGTAAATAATTTGGTTCCATTGAAGTATTGGTTGGTTTATCAACTTTTTGGTTAACTGTTTTGATAATTTCTCGATTTTCTTTTTTTTTTTTTTTTTTGGTTAAGTGCAAAATTTTTAACTTTTGTTTTTTCAGTACTTATTCCTAAGCAGTAATTTACTTAATCAAAATTCTTCAGTTCATACTAGTTTACTAGTTCTTTAATGACTTTTTTATATCTTCTTTTCCAGCAATGAGCAATTCATTTACGTACACAATTACATACACTGAATTTCCATTTCTAGTTAATTTAAATACAGATGTATCTTATTTCTTTGTTTAAGACCATAGATTTCAAGTGATTCTTCATTTGTAATATGCCAAGCTCTTGCTGCCTGTTTTAATCCGTAAATGGTCTTGAATAGTTTACAAATCTTTTTGTTCTTCTCTTGGTTCAATATAACGATCAGGTTACTTCGTGTAAATTTCGTCTTCTAGGTTCCTTTGTAGAAAAGCAGTTTTTATATCAACATGTGCAATATTCATATTTTTATTTGCAACTGTAGCTGAAAATGCTTTTATAGTACTTACTCTATGTGATTACACATCCAAAGGTTTTGCCGTAAGTCAGTCACAAATTTTTGTGAAAAGCCTTTTGCGACTAGCCTTAATTTTTATTGTTCACTGCTTCCTTTAGTCGCATTTGGCTTTGAAAGTCCATCTACATCTGATATTTTTCTTCTTGATGGTGGTGTCACTTATTTACTTGGAGTCTTCATTTCCTCTTTTGTTGCTTCAATCCATTTTTGCTTTTCATGTGGATTTTTATTCATTCAATACCTTCCCATTCTTTTAGTTCTTTAATTTGTTCTGAATTAGCATAAAGTGCGAATCTCTCAGGAGGTATCCCTTTAGTTTTTCTATTAGATCGCCTGGATTGATTAGTTCTGTTAGTGAATTATGTTTTTGGTCTTCAGCAGCTTCATGTTTACATGGATTAATCTCTGCCTTTGCATTTGATTCTTCTTCCATTTTGGGTTCTATCTCTAGATCAGTTATGTTTTGTTGGTTTATCTTTGTTTTGAAATTCTTTCACAGCAAATGGAAAAGAATATTCAATGAATTTCGTTGTTCTGCTTACCATGATATGGTCTCCTATATATATATTCTTTGGATCTGTTATCATATCCCACGAATTTGCCTTCGACTGCTTTGTCATCTAGCTTTCCGTGCTTTGGTTTCAATATGTAAGCAAAAGATTCGTTTGAAAACTAATATGTGATAAATCTGGTTTTCGGTTTGTCCCCAATTCAAGGTCTTTTTATTTGGTTTTGCTGAGATGCATTTTTGTTAAGTTGCTATATGCATTGCATCGCCCCAAAATTTGATGCAAGACAGCTTCTGAGAACATACATCTTATTATTTCTGCCATGGATCTGCTTTTACGTTTTGCAATTTTATTTTGTGATAGGCAGTAGTGTACTGTTAGTTGGTTGTGTATACCATGTTCGGTTAGTGTGTTTCTATTTTATTACTTACATATTCTCCATTATCAGTTTTTAATGGTTGTATTTTTCTTCTAAATTTATTTTCTGTTACAGCAATGTATTCTTTTAGTTTTGTTAATACTGCACCTTTTGTTTTTTGATAAAAAAATAATGATAAACCAGCTATAGTCATCAACAAAAGTGAGGAAATATTATTTCCTGCCAATTGAATTTTAAAAAGGACCACAAACATCAGAATGTACCAGTTCGAGAGATTTTCCTGCCCTGTATTCAACTGTTTTCGGATATGGCATATCCGTTAATTTTGATTTAATGCAGTTTTCGCATGAAGTGCTATATTAAATTGATTTTGATATCTCTTGTTAAATTTTCTGAAATTAACTGTTTTACTGAATTACGATTTTTGTGACCAAGTTGCTTGTGCCAAAGATTTAAACATTTCTTGCTTTCACAATGAAATGACATATAGGCAGAAAGTTTAGTTCACCGTTATTTATTTTTCCTTCTTAACTTTTGCACTTCCTTTTAAACTCTTATCACATTTCGTAATTATACATTTATTTTTCACGAATATCATGCTGCAACCGTGGCTTTTCTATTGATACTAAATTTGTTTCTATTTCCGGTACACGTAAAACATTAGTACAATATTATTTTTCTATCCGAAATCATAGTTCGAAGTGAAACTTGGCCCTGGCCAATAACACAGATCCCATTTGTTCATAATTTATTTCTTTGATGAAATGTTTGTCTTTAAAAATACGAGACCTACTACTAGAATCATTGACTGAACTTTCTGTTTTGTTTTGATTGGCGAGTGAAGAATACTTGAAGTAATGAATTTTTGATGATTCATTTCCCTTTCATTCGATTATGTTTGAAAGCAGAAAAGAGATTTATAATCCTTTTGCATGGCAGGAGGACTATTTTTATTTGAATATTTTCTTTGATTTCCGTTTTTATTTTTAAAATGGCAGTATTTAGACTTAACATGATTTTGCTTATGACAATAGGTTACAAAATTTGCTTTTATAATTAAATGTATGCATTTAATCTCTTGTTTTGAAAGTGCTGTTACTAATGTCATATTGAAATGTCTCCAGACATCTTGTATATTCGTCAATAATTTTTCTGTTGATAAAATCAACACCCAATTTATCTTCTGATCGTGCTTTAATAGTGCAACTTAATTTTTAACAAAACTTTTCTATATTACAGTCGCTTTTAGAAAATTCATTGTATGCAAATTCATAGGAGGATTGTTGGTTGACTTAATGTATGAAACTTTATTATACTTCCAGGAGAGATTAACTTAGCAATAGAATTCAAATTGCAACAGACACCTCGTATAAAAACCATTAACACTCTATGAACGTAAAACTTGCCTCAATAATAGTATACACAGGTCTTCACCTGAACCTGATAATATAAGTTATGATATGCTTAAACATCTTCCTGAAGCGTCTCTTAAAAACTTACTTTTTCTGTAGAATTCGGCATAAACAATATTTTCCCACTTCCTGGTAAGAAGCAATCGTCATATCCTTCTGAAACTTGATAAACCTAATTACCGACCGATTTCCTTGACCAGCTGTGTTTGAAAGCTGTTAATCGTAGGCATGCATACTGAACATTCTTCACACACAAAGTCTTTTGAGGCATGAATAGGGAACTATAGACAATCTTTTGACTCTAGAAATTGATGTGCAGAATGCTTTTCTTCCGTGACAATTTTATTTGATATTGCAAACGTCTGTAACACAGCTTGGCCCATCAGCATCTTGAAAGACCTCTATGATTTAATTTAATAGGAAACTTGCCTCTTTATCCAAAACTTTTTGAAATTAAGGATGTTCAGAATTCTTTGAACTTTTTGCACCAGAGGAAGGCGTCCCTCAGGGAAGTGTTTTGAATGTAATTCTTTTTGTTTAAAAAAATTAACTATGATTTAGACCATTTGCCTTCATTTGTGTAAGGCGATCTCTGCATTTCTTGTACTGGGGATAATATGGCTTTTATTGAAAGCTTCAAATTGCAATGAATCAACTCACAATTTGGGACAGTAAGAATGGATTTTCATTTTCTCCCGAATAAATAAATAAATAAATAAAAATATGTATACATTTCTGTAGGAAATACAGCTTCCATTCTGAATCGGAGATTCATATAAAGGGTCATCCTGTCAATGTACTTGATGAGGTTAAATTTTTGGGTGTGATCTTTGATAAAATGTTTACGATTGCCTCACATGTAACTGACTTAAGAAAGAAACGTGAAAGATCTTTGATTATCTTAAAGGTTCTTTCTAACACCTATTGGGACTATTTCTCATCTACAGAGCAATAATTTTATCATCGTGACTATGGATGCAATCAATTTCTAAGCTTCTGCAAGGCGCTGTTTTCTCTAAAATTTAGATACTATTAATCTTTCTGCTCTTCGATAGTATTCTGGGACATTTTGAACTTTAACTGTACAGAGTTTGTATACAGAATGTAATGAACTTTCTTTTCATATCTGATATTGTCTCACCATTATTAATTAAAAATCTTATTAATCCCTAGTCATCCCTTTTATAATTTTAACCAAAGCCTTTTTTTACAACGTTTTCAGGCTACTCGTCTGTCACTAATACTCTCATTCTTTGAAAAAACGATTCATTTAGTTTCTGAACTACATCTAGAGAAGATGCATGTAATTTCTCGGCAATCATTTCTCTTGTCACCTTGGAAATCTTATGGTATCCATTACTTCAATCTCTTTTAATATTTTGACGAGCAAAACACTGCAGATCATTTATCAGCAAATAATTGCTGGTCATTGTCAAAAATACCGTAAGTTTAAACCAGTTTTCACAAATGGTTCTAGAGGTTTCGATCTTGTATCGTTTTAAATTCTGTATTAGCTTATAGAATTCATTCATTTTGTTCTATTTTTACAGCAAAAAAGTAACTGCTATTTTAAAAGTCTTATCGTTTGATTTCAGATTATTCTGCAGATAACTATATAATATCTACAGATTCAATGTGTGCTCTAGAATCTCAATCATCCTTACATGCTCACAGCCATCCTTTGCTTTTCAATATTTTAGACTTGTATGACAAATTTTTACTTGGAAGGCTTTCAAATTATTTTATGTTGGGTCGCTGCATTTGTGGGAATTTCGGGAAATGAAAGGCTGGCAGGGCATTTAAATTGTCTATTACTTTCTTTCCAACACAGATCCCTTTTTCGGTTTACTAGAAAAATATATGTCACATTTTGCATTTACAATGGCAGATTGATTGGGAAGCACAAATTACTAATAAGCTTCATACAGTTAAGCCTACAATCGATCTCTGGTCTACGTTACCTAGCAGAAAACTGGACTCCATTTTAACTATGCTGAGGATTGGTCACACTCAATTCACCCATGATTTTTGTTGGGGACACCAGCACCATTTTGCTCAATTTGTAACATTCGTAGGTCTACTTTACACATTCTTGTAGAATGTCCACGAATTTCTTCCTAGCGTCTAAAATTTTTTCAGAAATCTCACACTTATTTTTGCGAATTGCTTTTCAAAACTCCTCTTGTTAACCTTTTTAAATTAAAAAAAATGTTTTTTACAATCATATATAAATATTAGCCACGCTTTTTAGTATTGTGCCATACTTTACATCGTTGTTGCTCTTTTTTCATGATTGACATTTTTACACTTTTAGACACTTGAATTTTGTAGTCATTTCATGTTTCGATTTCATTTTAAATTTGATATAAATATTTTAATGTCATAAGTGGGGTGCAATTTAGCCAAAGATTTTTTTTTTTTTTTTTTTTTTTTTTGCCAGCTTTGGCTAAGCCACAAAGCATATTCTACGCAAATTTACGAGATCTTAATCTCTGTGAAAATTTGTAAGAATATCTCGATTAGCGCATCAAACAGAAATGCTCTCCGCCTCAAGTTATGTTATGCTCTTTTTTCTCGTAATCACAAATGTCTGTCGTCACCTTTCAGGCACACATCGAATCTATGCCCACCGCTAACTTGCTGTTTTGACTGCAATAGGAGGCTATTCCGGCCATTAAATAGATGATTCTAATAATGTGACACTACTGTGTGCATAAATATTTATATAATATGGTTGTGAAAAATGGAACATGAAGTCTTTGCAACAATATGAAGGCAGTCAAAACAAACTAAAATTTTTATCTCAGATTAAAGTTAAAATAAGAATATGAATAAATAAAGCAAAGCATTCAAAGAGGGAAAGGAAGATCAGAAAGTTGTATTATTGATATTTTCCCAATTGTAAATAATTTTTCCATCATAAAATATAATGCTGAAAGAAATTTTCATTAACCAGAACTCATTATTTGCTTCAAAATTGTGTCAACTCGTTAGATTTGGAATATAGGCATTTATTTCATTTCTAATTCAGTTGCAAGTGTGGTTTTTTTTTTTCATTTCTGAGTGAGCAATTTGATTCACCATGGTCACCCGTGGTAAAATCTCTTCCTTTCAGTCACGTAACGGCAAGGTTATAATGCACATGCACGCACGCACGCAAAGCCATAATTTTTGAAGCAGAATCGCGGCCGAAGACAGGAAAGACACTTTGAATTTTTAACTTCGTTTTATTTTATTCCGCGAGGAATGATTTATGTACAAGAGGCGCGGACAAGGCACGTCCGTTCACAGCTCGACACAAGAGCAGAAGAAACATAAGAGGGATAAATTATTTATCACTGGTATTATATACCGTGAGATTTTGGTAGGGATTTCTCTACACGCGACCAATTAGGTAAGGGAATTATAGGTATCTTTTAGAAGAATTTGTTTAGGTCAACAATTTCTTATCTCTTCATTCGGAGCGTCGGAACAGCTGACTAAAGCATTTTTACAGAGCTTTCTGTTGCATTAATTAATTAAATAGAAAAAGTAGAATGGGATCAGGAAATAAGAGGATATTTCAGAGTGAAGTTAATATGGGCTAAACTAAGATAAAATTTTGGAAATTAATTAGAATTGAAATATATATATATATATATATATAATACGATTTAAATGGTTAACCCTTTGAGAGGCACTACACTAAAAAACTTCTCGCCTTAAAAAAAACATAGATGAAATAGCCTGAAAATAAAATATTTTACACATGAAAATTTCAATTCCTTTTAGTTTTCTGACCAGGGGATGAGATAAATATGCACCACTATACCTCAAGGGACTTGAATATTCCCTGAAGCCTTTCCATGACTCGTGTGCTGCTTCTTATTTACACTTAGAGTATGACAGGTGTTTCTGAGCCCATTTTCTTCAAATGCCTGAAACATATATGTAACTGTGATAGTAACAGAAAGATCTTCCCATAATCAACTCTCAAATCTTATATTCTGCTATAGAATTTTGACCGATGTCATGCTTGAAAGCTTAAAAAAAAAAAAAAAAAAAAAAGGTCATTAGCATTTCATTAATAAAATCCTACCATCCTCCTGGGTTTTTTTCGTTGTGCAGTCAGTGCATGTTTTTGTAATTATTGAGTTCTGAAAAAGATTCAAAAGCCCATTAGTGGACACTCAGTAGAAAACATCACATTCTGTACACGATAGGGTATGCCCTGGGGAAGGCAGCGTAAGCTTTCAAAAGCAGCAGGAAATGGCAAAGGGAAAGGGGATATTCAGATATTTTGGGAAAACGAAGTAAATTTTGTTTAAAGAGAAAAGAATTAAAAACTAACAGCAAACTTCGTTATATACTGAAGATTTGCAAAAAATAGGAATATGTCTATTTTATCAATCCGTTTAAATAAATTCAAGTTTGTAACATTATTTTACAAATACATTTGCACTTTTAAAGAAATTAAAGAATTAAAGAAAAGAAACCAAAAATTTTTGTGAAATACTTTTATTTTATTGTGCTATAATATATATAATATAAATTTCATTATACATGTCACAGTTTTATGTACTATTTATTGCAATTTATAGAGTATCCATTAAAAAGTTATAAAAATAAACTAATCTAAATTAATAATAATGTTCAATGGAAACTGAAAGGAACTGATACACAAATTTACGTGCTACTGTCTGGTGTCCAACAAACCTCTGAGATGCAGTAGGACGAATTTATCCCCACCTTTTTCGATTTCAGTAGTTAAAAAAAGAAATAGTTAATGAAAGAATTAGTCTTGAATTAAGTTTATAGAATCTTTTAAGAATTTTTTTGCAGCAAATATTTATTTAAGTCTATTTTTTTTACACAACAAATAAAAAAAAATAATTTCATAATTTGAAAAGACATAAATTAATAATTTTTAAGATATTCCAATTTTCAATTATACCGAATTTTTTTTAAATATAAAAAAATTCAAATATCTTAAAATAATTTTTATGGCGGAAGAACCAAAAACAAGTCTATTTAAAAAAAATCTGTAAAAAAATGAGATAAATTTATCCCTCCACCCTTCAAAGGATTGAATAGGAATTAATTCAAATTAATAAATATTATCAGAAACATAAAAGCTCAATACTTAATTTATTTCCACCCAAACATCTGCCAGTATTCCTCTCCTGATTGGTCCCCAAGCGCTTCGCGGCTGCTGAAATCTTCTCTTCCAACGGTCTCTACAGAAGCACCCTTCGTCTTCTCTTTTCACCTTCTCAATTTTCATTCTAATTTCTAATCTTCAATCCCCCCCAATTCTTCCACAGTAAGCAAAAGTTCTATGATATGCGGCTGAAGGTGACCAATGTATCGCAGTAACCTTTTATCACTCTGCTGTAGAGTGCATATTAGAAACAATCAAATAAGGCGGCATTTGGATCAGGAAATAAGAGAACAATTTAGAGTGAAATTAGCATGGGCTAACTTAAGATAAAAATAGGAATTAAAAGATATCATTTCATATATAATATAGAATGCTGTCCAGCATGTATCATAATGTTTGATTTTTTTTTATTCTGCACCTTTGTGTATGTATTATTTTTACATGCTAAATTTAGATTTTAATTTGTATCTAAATGTAAAATATTGTAAAAACTGTATTAGTAATTTTGAACAATAACTAAATTTATCATCAATATAGGGTTATAAGAGTGCCCCTAAAATCGTGAACGATGCTAAGAAAAGTATTTAAAATAAAATAACTTTTGCAGTTGTCTTATGAGAAATGTAAAATATTTAATATACATTCTGTATTAATTTTAAAAACATCCCTTGCAAGTGCGGGTTTAAAGAGTAAAAAAAAAATAAAAATAAAAATAAAAATGAAAGGGTTTCTATATATATAATTTAAAATTTATGTTGTAATTTGATATTTATTGTAATTTAATTCTTTTATAGTTATTCATTGTAAATCTGTTGCTTTTGTTTTATATTTTTGTTTTAATTTTGATTAATTTTATATTTATGACTCAAAATTCACTTTAATATAAAATGCAATAAACTTTAGATTTTAGCTGACAAATTGATGTGAAAGTACATCTGTGAATTTTGAATGGCTAAATGAAAAATGTAAATAGGATATGTTGTTTGCAGCTGTTTTGTGCAATATAAATGCAGCATATTTAATGTACATACTGTATTAATTTAAAAAAACTCCCTGGAACTGCATATTACAAAATTTTTTTTAAATGTTTTGTGAAAGTATATAATGAGTTTTATTACAATTTCATCCTATTACGCAATAAATAGTTTAAAATTTTATTTTTAATCATTATGGAAGTGAATGTTTAATTATATAATTTTTAATTATTGAAACATTTAGTTTATTATTTACTTTTCACCTCTAGTTTTTTAATATGTTATATTTCTATTGAAATCATGAGTGTCATCCATTTGTGAGGTGGTTGGCTTGTAGTCTTTTCTTCATTACCAATTTAGTCTTTAGACTGTAGAAATAAAATTAAAAAAAAAATTTAATTTTGGAAAAATTAAGTTTTTGAGTCTTACAGAATTTATATGAGGGGAAATTATTAACTTTGAACTTAATTTTCCTCTTTTATGACAAACACCTACCTAAGCACCACCATTAAAAGCAATATGGGTATCTAAGTGGGGTTGTGCATTCTAGCATATTTTTTTCTGTATTTCACACATCTTTTAAATATTAGTCAGAGAAAGGAATTGAACAAGAAAATGTTGACTTATCCGGACTTGTGAAATTATCCTGATTTGTTGCTAACTGTTAAATTTCTGATAAATTTCTATAGTTAACATTATTACATGGGGAAATATTTTTTGAAGTTTCTAAAAATTACTCTCCATAAAATTAAAAATGATTATAGCTTCATCCATAGCAACAGCAAAGAAGTATTGGAATTTCAACTCAAAGTCAATAAACTTTCGATTTTGGAAAATAATACATTAATTTATTATTATTTGAAAATTTGTTAGAAGATTGTTTTATGGTATATGACGGATATTTGAATAGGGATGTTATTAAAAAAATTGAAGAAAGAACTTGCATTGGACTCTAAATTTAACATTTAAGACAATTATCTTTTTAATGGAATCAGTTTTTAAAAAATAAATATATGAAAACATTTTGATGGAAACTGCTTTTTCTCATGTTATGGTTAGTATTTTATTGCATTTTAAGGAAAGTAAAATAAGTAAATATAATTTAATAAGCGGGCTTAAATATATTTTTGTTAAATATTGATAATTATGATTTTATAATTGTTATCCAAAAGAATTAAACTAAATAAGACTACTAAAAACCAGTTGAGTAGATCTTGCTTGAATATTAAAATAGATTTCCAATGGAAATATTTGGTAGATATTTTTAAAAAAAGGTTTGATTTCAGAGTTAATAACCTAAGAAAGTTCCACTAAAATTTAAATTTTAAAATGTTCTAACTTATAATTTTGCCACAAGTAAACAGAATTAAAATAGTTTGTTATGGCAAAAAATTTTATGTTGAGGCGAAAAACTATCTCCTTAAAAATTCTTAGAGTGTTTTTTGAATATTTTGGAGGAAGTTTAATTAAATGTAAAAATTATTTTGAAAAGTTTGATCTGATAGCCTTTTCCTGGACTGCAACCTGATTTCCATGAGAGAGGGTTTTTCATAAAATTGTCAGAGGTATTGATATCCAGTTCTTTCCAGAGGCTCTCTTTTCAATAAACCAAAGGCACAATAATTTATTTGTAAAACCTCGGGTGACTTCGTTTGAAATATTTAAAAAATTAGTTGCAGTACGTTTCAGTTTTCATGCAGAGGTACTTTTCGTTATATGATTTGTAACTTTGTTTTGATGAAGTTTCACTTTTTGAAAGTCATAAGAAAGAAATGGAATTTCTTCTGTAAATATTGGATGTAGAACTTTCTCTTGATAGTATGCTGCATCGATTTTAAATTATTTCCCATACTCTTATGTTTAATTTCTCTTTTTTGCATTGGCAGAAACAGGTTTGTACATTTCCACCCCTCTTCGTTTTTGATAGTAAATGGACTCATTAGTGTTGTAGTCATTTAGGTTTGCCCAAACTTCACCAAGAATCACAATGTATTTTTATTTATCACCTTTTGAATAATGTTCATACAGATTTCTATAAACTGTTCTTTGTTGAGTCACATGCTTCAGCAAAAGCTGGTGAAAGTATGCTCTCTAGCTTTTTCTTTGGTTATTTAGTTATATTTTTTATTTTTGGTATTTATTTTCCCTCAATAGTTGGCGCTAAAATTTTCAATCTAGAGTTGCGCAGTGGCGATATGCTTTGCTATTAATTGCGGCTGATTCCGCTTTATACACAGCACTTTTCAAATATTAGCATTTCACTTTTCAGTACTATGCTATGTGCATGACCCCCTCCTCTCCCCCTTTTTTTAGAGAGAAAAAAAAAGCACCCTTCACCATGCTACAGTTGTTTCTCCGCTTAAAATATTTTATGATCTGGTTTCATAAGATAAAATAAGTATATTAATCTGACTCCATTTATTTCCGTAACGATTGATATTTACAGTTCTATTTACATAGATGTTGCCTCATAGGTTGTAAATTTTTTCCTCGTTCTTAAGCTTCTGGTGAGTTTGGATAAAGTTTTCTTCAGCTATGGACCTATTGTCCAGTAGAATTTCTTTTGTTTTTATCCAAAGTAATTTGACTGTGTATCTCCTTTTACCATATCTGTCCATTGTCTTCATAAAGTGATCCTTTGCATTTCTTTCTATTTCTTCTCTTGATTTAGTTTCAATTGGATCTCTACTATCCAAAGTTTCTATTTTCCAAAGATCAGTTATAGAGCTTTATTATTATTTTTTATGAACAACGATGTCACCAGATGAGCTAAATTATTCTCTTATTTTTCACCAGGGACTTTACTAATGATTAGCCAGCCTAATTTTGTTTCTTATGCGACTAATCCACATTTGAGCTTATGTATATTTCCTGAGAACAACTGCCCGTAAAAGTCCGCCCCTAACAATAATTCAATGTCAGAGCAACCTTTATCAAGATAAGTAAGCATTAGATTATTTATTTTGTGCTCTGTTTCCCTGATTCCTTCTATGATCCTAGGTATTTTCCCGCACAAAACTGGTTGATCAAGGACTTGGATATCGTATGAAAATCCAGTATTTTAATTCATTAGTTATTTTATAGAATCGGTAATCTTATTTTTGTAATGTTGATCCACCAAATACTGCATGTATAACACTTTTCGTTTCAATGGGTTTCAAGTTCATTTTTTAACCATTTTCTTCAACAAATAAGGCCGCTGTAAATCACTGTCAATAAGAGCAAGGATTTGGGGTGTTTGATCTGTCACGATATTAACTTGTAAAGTTTGGATAACTTCTTCTGAAGCGCAGTGATTAAATAAATTCACAATCGGCTCTTCTAAATCAGGCGTCTTAATGTTCGTTTTGTTTGTGGGTAAATCAGGACACATCAAAGTTCAATGTATCTTATTACATTGCAGGCACTGTACGTTTGACTTACAAACTCTAGATTGATGTGCTTTAAATAGGTGAAACAGCATTTCTTGTTTTTGTTTTAAACTTCTTGCTTCTCTTCAAAATCAAGTTTTTTGAGCATAACATTCTTTGCTGTCATGAAGTTTCTCATAATAAATGCAGTTAGTAACATTTTTCTTTTCTTTTCTCAACTTCCCGTGTGAATAAATTAGTAGCAGCGGCTAGAGGAGTAAAACGAGATGTTTTTCCTTTTTTCTCATTGTACTCTTTGGGTGTAAATCCTGCTTTGGGCAGACGAATTCTTTCATAACCTTCTAATTTCGTTTTCAGAAAGAGCAATAAATTTTTCAGTTTTTCAGTATGAACATTGAGTAATCACTTAAAATTGCAATAGAATTACGTAACCATACTCTAAAAGTTCTTCTGTTATGCGAGATTCAACGAGAAATATTCATCAGATGTTAAACCAATTGATTCTAAGTACGTGTCTAATTTATCGTAAATTTGAGTGATACTTAATGTCTGAAGCATTGATTATAATTAAATTTAGTAGTTCACGAAATAATACTCAGTGAGCATCTCATCTTTTCCAAAACGCGTTTTTAAACTTTATAATAATTTTTGTTTGTCGACTCTTCATCCTTCACTTACAGACTGAATCAAATACTGAAAATTATCTTCGTTTTCTAATTTATCAACATTATGAATACATTTAAATTGACTCAGAAAACCAGCCAATTCTTAATATCACCATTAAACTTAACGAGTTCTATTTTTGAAATCTTTAATTTCCGTTTGACTTGCGGAAAAACATCAAAGGGGAAATCAACACTACCCCTTTCGGAGTCAGTAAATTTATTCAAATATATATTCATTGCAACTTCCGTCTCAGTCATTTTTATATTGTATTCCTCGGTTGTTACATATTCTGCTTCATATTTAACGACATCCGAATTTTCTAACAGAAAACTACTATTTCATTATCTAATTCGATTAAATTTAAATGAATTCTTTCCAAATTGGCAAAAAGGGATTTATTTCTTTTTCTTGAAGCTCATCAGCATTTAATTTTTCAATCAGAATATTATGTAATCTTGTGAAGTTCGCTCTGATAGGATTTTAATAGGAGCATTTCTTAACTAACACATCCATTTTTGTTTGTTTCGTTTCTAAAAGATTCCACTAAAAATGCACTTACCTTACATTTATTTATCTAACCATCATTTCCGGTATCACCACAATATTGAGACTCTAAATTTCATTTTATTCAGCCGTTTCTCCACTTACAATACTTTATGATGTGGTTTCATAAGACAAAATAATAAGAGTGTTAATCTGACTCCATTTTTTCCGTACTGAAGATTAATATTTACATTCCTATTAAAATAGATGTTGCCATCCTCAAAAACGGAAATTTTATTTCACGTGCAACAGAGAACTTAATTTAGGTTCGCTATACATCATATTTGAGAATTTTATTTTGCTTATCTAGGTATGTAGATTTACTATATAACTGTATTTGAGTTTCTTTGTTTTCAGTATTTATATTTTTTGACTCTGGAATCGTGTCTCCCAGAACCTTTCAATATCGTAGGTCAAGACATGTAAAATTTTGGGTGAAAGTCTGGCGTTTCAATTCTAGTCTGAATTTGACCCTTTATAACGTTTTTTGGACCAAATTCAATTCTTTTTTTTATATTAATCTTTTGTTAATGCACACTATCTCTTGTCTTTCATAATTGATACCTCTCTTTTGCATAAATAATGTTTTAGATGCAGTATTTTGGTTAATTCCATCCACAGTGACATTCTGTTGAATGTTCATTGCATTTCTTGGGCTCAAGCATTACATTTACTTGAGCATTATCTGAATTCTGAAAATATTGGAATTCGGTTTTTAGTAGCAGTTGTAATAATATATAGGTGTCATAATATCATCATTATATTAAGTATCCGATACCAAAGAACCTTTTAGGTTGTCTTTTCTTAAAATTTGCTTGTATCTTCAGGGAGCCCTCATATTTCTCTCACTGTTAAATATGTTGTCAAGCTCTAGAATGGGAATTTTAAGCAAGAATAATAATTTATTATTGTTTAGAGTTGAGGGACCTAAAACCTCTTAAGAGGAACAAAATAAGAATTTTGAAATTTTATGGTGTGAAAGTATATGTATTTTTATTTTCTTTACATACAAATACAATAAATAAATACAGGCATAGTAGCTAGTAGGTAAAATATTTCAAAAAAAAAGTTGAAAAACTAATATTTTGAATTTTAAATGTTATAAACATATTTTTTGATCAATAATATATTCCAGTGTTATGTTATAGAAATTGTTTTATGCTCATTTCATCCTCTTTGTTTTTTTTGGGGGGGGGATGGATGCTTCAGTTGCTCAGTTAATTCTTTTAGATGCCTAGGAATGCATGTACAAAATTTCATTCAATTTTATATAAAGAGATTTTTATTTTTGAATGTTAAATGTGTAATAACGGATTCAAAATAGCTGTTTTGATCAATTTCAGTATGTATTGTGACTTTATATTTTATGCAATTTTTTTCTCCGTGACTTTATTATTGCTATTATTTTTGCCTTTGTGGCAATATGCAGCATTCTATGTATCATCCTATATCTTGGTTCTTCAAATACCTGCAAAAATATAAAATCCTTTACTGTTTCAAAGTGTAAGATTTATAGTCTGAAAAAGGGTAACAAAATTAAAATATAAATTAATTGCATAGTTGGGATTGATTTGCTGAACGTTATCTGTTTTTGTCAATAACCAGATTAAAAAATTTACGGGATATTATCTTGGATTAGAATATGTATTTATATATATTTATTTGAATGAATTAATAAATTATAAAATAAATTCTATTTGAATGCTATAATATATGTCTTATTAAATTTTTGGTAAACATATTTTTAATAGAAATGCACACAAAATTTTAGTAAAAAAAAAAAATTATAATATACTAATATTATAATTGTAAAGTATATAAATTTTAATATGAGAGAATATTAATTTATTTCTCCTTGTAATATTTATTCTGCTTTGATAAAAATTGATTATATTATATGTAAAATTATGTGCAGTTATTAGTCAGCAATTTTTTAAAAATCTTTATATATCTGTATTTTTTTAGTGGAGTATTAGTGAGATATGGCACTCCCTCTGACAAATTATCAGAAATTGTGGCAACTTCTGGAAGTGCTTACATATATTTCTACAGTGATGCTGCTTACAATATGAGTGGGGTAAACATTACATATAGGTATTATGCTCTCTTAATATTTTTTTAATCATCTTGATATTTGATGAAAATTGTAATTTCAAGCAGAATATATGTTTCCTTTATATTTGTCATTTTATAATCCCCTTAACATTTAATTAAAACAGCAATTTCAAACAGAATATTTTTATGTATTTTCTATTTTCACAATTTTCTTCCACTGCAATAACCATATGAAATGTGGCACATTATAACTTTTATGAAGTTTCCATAAGTGATGTACACAATTTTCAGAGAAAAGAGACCCTTAAAAGAGTTCACATATACTGATTATAGGACAAAAAATGGTTGCAAGTGCCAAAAATGAAATTTTTGAGAATTTGAAGTATATACTATCTGTAGCAACATCTTTGCATGCTTGTTTTGAATTAATTAGAGGACTTCCAAAAGCTTTTCATTTTTGCTGCAGTATAAGGCATTGCTTATTTGACACTTTAATGATGCCATGTTTTACTCTAATCACCTGTTCTGCCTGGAGGTTAAGAATCTTTGAGTTCAAGAATTCCGTGGTGCACCCTTCAAATCGGCAAATTGACACTTTAACATGAATATATATATATTTTTTAAATTTGTTTTAACATTTACTTCGATTAGTGTTCAATTACGTATTACATTTGGGAATATTCTATATATTTACTGTGTTGGGGAGCCACTCAATTTTTTCTGCTGTAGTTTATAATGCAATCATAAAAGGATCATTCAAAATGGATTAATGCATTCTTTAAGATTTTTAATAAATTTTTTTATATAGAATGTCTATATATTGAAATAAAAACAAGCTTCAATATTTCTAATAGCATCGCCTGTTTTCCTCATCAAATTTCTAAACTACATCAAGGTTATTCCCAGAAACCAAATTTCACTCGTCTGTTCCGAAATTAAAGCAAACAAAAATTTTGATTCTCTAATTTTAAAATTAAATTTTGGACTTTTATTAATATTTTGAAAAATAATGTAGACATTGAACTGTATTTTTTTCGTTATGGTAATATGATGTATTCTACTTCTTTTGATAACATATTTATCATTAAAAAGTAAATTTTAACATGGAAGTTTAAAAAGTTTTACGGGCAACACACCTAAATTTGATTACAAATCAATGGACAAGGTTGTTTTATGTGGACATACATAATTACAGTTTATATCTGTAAATCATTTTCCCATTACATTGTTTTTTGTATTGCCTCTAAAACGATGCATTTAGCAGTGGATTCATAGATTTCAAAATAACAGTTTTTTTATTTGCCATTCAAATGCTATTGACAATGCATTTCAAAATTAATAAATATTTCGTGCCATGTTTTATGTGTGCATGAAAAAATTTGTTTGAAAAATTTGACAAATCAAAGTAAAAAAAATTATTTCCTAAAGTAAATGAAAATTTTATTTCATAATACATACTGTACAATAAGGTGGAACGAAATGGTCTTAAAAATTTTCTTTTTTAGATTTTAGTTTGGTAATAGAGCGGAAAAGTTGTCTTTTAAGTTCAAAAACAATTTTTAAAAATTTGGTTGCAATATTACATTATCTTGAGGGGCTGCAAAGAGCTTGAGATTTGTTAAAAGATTGAAAAAATTGAAATTTTTAAAAAGGTCCATTAAAATTTTTTGTTAGATTTTAGTTTGGTAATAGCGGAGAAAAGTTAACTTCTAGGCTAAAAAAGAATTTTAAAAAATTCTGATTGCAATACAAAATATCTCGAAATGCTTGCAAAAAGCTTAAAATGTGTTAAAAAATTGAAAAATTATAAACTTTGATAAAATATTTTTATGAATGTTTCGTTCATATAATGTTACAAAAGAGGATTTAAATACATATATAAGCATTACAATTGGAAAAAATTATTAATTACAAAGTATAAGAATAATAAAAAATATTTTTATGTCAAATTTTGTGTTTCTTCTTTATCCTCAATGATTACAAATGTTACAGCTGCAAAATGTTTCTTTTTACTTCATTGCCACATCGAACTAATTTATAAATTAAATTTTGGCCTATTCACACTTAGCCAATTTTTGTTCTTATGTATCCTTCTGTTGCGATTGAACCACGAACATTTGGAACCGATTTGGCCACCTGTTTCACAGCTATTTCCACTGCTTGCATGAGACAAGGAAACCAAGAAAATACGATAACCGGGTCCCCTGTACTATTTGGTTCAGCTTTAGATGCCTTCTATATAAAGAGAGAACCACTGGAAACAAGTTTTAGCAAGAGGGCTCAGTTACGTCATTTTCAAACTATGAGATCATATCGATGTAATCCTTTGCATCGGAGTTTATCTTTGGAACTTCTGTTTTTGCTTTTAAAACGCATCGTAAACCAAGTTCTCTTTGAATTTTATGTTCATCACTTAGCATGAACAAAAGGATATTTTCTGAAGCAGCAAAGTACCCATTTCTTTGAATAATCTGGTCTATAACGTTCTTTAGATCGTCAGATAGATATCGTGAATATGAGATAAGGTTAAAAAGATGTTTGGAACTATAAGTGCATGAAAGTTTTAACTTAATATTAAACCACACAGGCAAATGGTGGTTTATTTCTTGTCTATTTGATGGATCTAGTTGATTTGTCTCTTTTTGTAAGGAACACTGTTTTCTTCAGCGTTGTCATTATCGCCAGTAGTCGTTTCTGATGCACTAGTATTTTTTGTCCGTTCTTGATTAATCTTAACAATTCTCTGTAGTTCTTTACTCTTTCTTGCTTCTTTCTTCCTCAAAGTGCTTGTGGTAGCATATCAGTATTACCTATAACCATTTTCCTGTTAGAGCGTTGATTGTTTTGAAACTTTTATTCCATAACTAACACTTTTTTTTTCTTTTATACAAGTCAGCAATATCAAATAAACGTCTAGCTTCTTTAATTTCTCTGAGGTTGGAATCAAACTTATCTGAACATTTTGTGTTTTTAGACTTTAATAAATTTCTGTATTTAGCATGACAAGCTTTTATCATTTGTGAAATTTTCTTGCTAGAAGCAATGGAAATAGAAACTCTTGACCATCTTGGTTCTGTTATGGGAACTAAAGTGTCGCATATTTTGCTTACAGAAGGATCCTTCTCTGAAGCAATTTTGAGGTTATGTTTAATATAACAGTAGTACTTCATAACAGATTCGTAAGTTGGCAGTTCAACTTCAAGCAGATCACTAAATTTCTTATCTTGTCTTCATTAATTTAGACGGAGTCATTTTTACTCACAGCAAAGTACGTAAGCGCACAAATTAACAGATCACTTATGTTAATCAGTTACACAATGGACGGAGTGGAGACACCAACTCAACTGAACTCGGCAAAGCTGTTGTTTTGAAACCAGCTCTGCCCTTGTCATTGGACGCAGACAAATCTCCGCCGTATCTCAATAACTACCGTTCCGGCGACGACTCAGTGCCATGCCAGTGCAATAATAAAACTATGTTTATAGTTTTATTCATATGACCACTCCTATTTAAAGCTTTTTATTTCATAATCGAGGCACGCAAAAATCCTTAAAAAGTTGCAAAAAGTGTGTTTTTACGGAACTTGAACGTCCTTGCAGCACCTCAAGACGTATTCTAATATTTTTTATAATTTTTATTTATCTTATCTATATTAAAAGGCAATTATTTCGTAAAAAAACTTTAAAATATAGCAAACATTTGAATTTTATGAAACTTGAACATCTTTGCGGCATCTCAAGATCTACTCTAATTTTTTTTCATATTTATATTTTATTTTATCTTATTATTTATATTTTATTTTATTATTATTTATATTTTATTTTATCCACACCAATTTTTTTTATATTTATATTTTATTTTATCTACCACCTACTTTTCCGCGCTATTATAAATTAAAAATCAAAAATTGATTTTTTCGTTCCACCCTTCTGTACAACATTATAACTATTTAATTTCACAAATATTCGAACGAATTTATATCTGTTTATAACTAATTCATAAAAAGCATATTTTGTATCAAAAGGGACATTTCTGTTTATTTATTATAACTGATATTTTTTTTTGTGGGCAAGATTTTTTCTCAATTTTCTCCAATTTCATGAAATTAGTTTGCCGATGTTGTGATTATCAAGAATGGTGCCAGTAAGGGGTCGGGAGGAGGGTTGCCTCTTCCTCTTGTCGCCGCCTTGTTGAATTGTATTGTGAAATAAATAAATAAAATAAAAATAAATAAATAAAATGTTGTTGAGAACATTTTCTTTGAAATATATGTATTGCAATTTTTTTACCCTTTTTAATATTTTTTTTGTTATTTCAACGGAAACATTACAAGAATTATTTTGTATCAATAACTAAGTCCTGGAAACTGTTAGGTGTAAAATCCTTGTTACCACAATCATTAACATTTAAAAGATATCATTTCTTTTAGTCAGTTCTACTGTAGTAATTACAAGATTTAAGTCAGTCTGGAGAAAATGCACCATGTTTTTGCATGGAAAAGCATTGGAATCGAAAACATTATCACACTTGCAAAAATGCATTTGAATTACTGATACGTATTATGATGCGAATAGATAGATAAAATTGTATCCATATGTCTAGCGACATGAAAAGTGTTAAAAAAGTGTTTCAATTTGAAAACCAATTTAATTTTTTCAAATCGCACCTTAAAGGTCTTAATTTTGAAGAAAGGTCCTTAGAAAAAAGCTTAATTTTCTTGAGAAGTACAAAGAAATCCCCCCCCTTCTAGACGTTGAATATGGTCACTCGAAAGTATGGTTATAAAGTTTTGTTTACAAGATATATCAAGGAGGGAAAAAAAAAAAGAATTCAGAGAACAAATCCAGTATGAAATAGATTCAGGGGTTATTACCGATATTGAAATAATGCTTACTAAACCTTTTTTCTGCTCCTTCTTTCTTCAAAAATGTGCATTGCCATTTATTGAAATATTAGAATAGTTATCTGTAATGACCAATAGGGAATACATATTGTATCATACTTATTGCAGCTCAAAATAAGTTCGAACTTCAATTTTTTTAGAGTTTTTAAGTGTTGAAGAATTTGTAGATTGGTCTGTTGAACAGGAAATAAGAATACAGCAGGATGAATTTGGCGCGTCAAAGAGATATATCAAACTTGGGAGAAGCTGCTTTAAAAGCACTTACAGTGTAGCCTCTTTAGTACGCTATACATCCGATCATCCTTCTCATTAGTATGTCGTTTTTGAACATTTCCATGAAGACCTTATGTCAATTGAAGGGATTTTACTGTATTATATTGAATTATAATTAGTTACAGCGTGTAATTATGTTTGTCGATCACATTAAATTTAGTATAATGAGATTTTAGCTTGAAGCCATACATTTTCAATGATCTGTTGCTCTTTGTAAGTCCCCATCCATTTAATAATTATTTGTTGAACCAATCTCGCCAAATTTTAGTTTTTACTATGGGGGAAAATAAAATACTAGATGTAATACTTAAAAAAAATTAGAAAAAGTTTTTCAAAACTTTTATTCTTCAGGGTTCAGATACTATAATTTTTTAAACGTTTTATTTTTTTATTTTTTTTATTTTTAAAAGTTTTATAGAAATATTTCCCCTATAAAATCTCTCTGTACATTTAAAGGTTTGTCCTGATTGGCAGAGCAATGTACAGCATAAACCATTGAAGTTAGCAGTAGGAAATTCGGGAAGTTATTTTTTTGGGTATTAGAAGTCCACTGAGAACACATTTCCCATAATTTAATTTAAAAATTAAAACAATTTTAATGTTTTTTTCGTTATAATATCAAAGCATATTATTGCACAAAAATTATTTTTACATTGTTTTAAAGGTTTAGAAAAATGACACTTCAATGATACCAATTTTTTTAGTTGAATGCATTTTTTTCCTTTAGTTTTATTAATTTTTGAAAAATTAGTTTTTGTCACAAATTGTAGCAATGAATTTTATAATAATGAAATTCATACAATTTAATTTCTTCTTCGAATCGTCGATCCTCGTTATTTTACAGCTGTTAAAATCATGATAAAAAATGTATTTTTTGCTTTATTTAAATGCATTCTGAATTTTTAAATGTGATTCAACAAAATAAATGGACAATGGAAAAATTAATTATTCTGGAGCCACATAATTTGTTACTTAGGTATTAATGATCTATGCTCCAAAATACCTCGTTATAGTTTTTCAAAATATGATATTGCAATTTAATAATTTTTTATTAAAAAATAATGACACATTCTCTCATAGTTGCTTCAAATTAACGAAAATTCTAATTTAAAACTATGAAATATACCATGTTAAACACCTATAAAATGTTTTTTTATTAAGAATTTGTTTAATTTCTAGATGGTTCTATTTATTTAAAGCATTTGTGAAATTTAACAAAATTATCTATATATTTTGTGATTTTTTTAACCCATCTACTTCCACCATTTTGTTGTCACTTTCAGTGAAGTAGCATTTTCAAGAATATTCAAAAGCAGCTAGAACAGATAAATGATTGTCTTAAGATATTCTATAGGAATAATTTTTTCCTACTTAATTTTCGATTAGCTATGTATTATTATTTAAATTTTAAACGTTTCCGCACAATTTTGCCTCTTATCATGCGATCTGCGCATGTGTGCACAGGTTACAGGAGACAGGTTGTTTTACAAGATTCCATGAATTGAGAGTGAATAACGAAGATGTAGACAATCAGAAGAGACAGGTTCTCGAGACAGGTTATTTACAGGTCGTTTACAAAAGGCAGTAAAAGTCTCGAGCGATAGGCCAACGTGTTGGTTTTCTCCACTCCACTATATTTTCTCCACTCTCTGCTAACCAAATGTGACTATACTATTTGCAACGCTTCCAATTACTGGAATTTGCAACTATCATTTCTGGAGGAGTTTTATTAAATGTTTTACATAAAGTGTGGCAAACAGCGCATTTGCTTTGTGGCGTGTATTGTTCACGGATGAGGAGTTTCCCAAGAGGAAGCGTTCAGTCAACATGAAGCTTGCTATTGGTTGCCATCTCTTTGAACTATATCTTCTGGCCCCCCTTATTTGGACGGAGGCATACTTGATCTTCCTGTAGCAAGTCTTGCCGTAACTTTTTAAAGAAGCACATGTTCTTTAGTCATTTTGTTGCTGCTTGTGGTTCCAGCATGATGTGTTATTCCCGAATTACACTTATGACGTTCACAAACATTTAGACGTTAAATTTGGGACGGCATTGGTTTGGTCATATTTATTCTCTTCATTGGCTTACTAGATTGCTGGGCCTATCATGGCAGGACTTTTTCTGCTGAGGTCAAATGAAAACTTTGGTGTGTGATACTTCCGTTAATTCAGTGGAAAGCTTCGTCACTTGTATCTCTGTTGTTGCCGTGGAGAACGAGATACGCCAGGAATCTTTCAGAACGGTAGTAATTCCATGAAGCGCAGCTTTTAAGTCCGAGCGTTTGCTTCTGGTCGGAATTTCCAACGCCTTTAGCATGTAGCTGTTTGCCAATGTCAAACTTGTCATTAAAATGATTTTGGTTACTCTAACATGTTGCCGTCTCTATTTATTTTCTTTACTTTTAACCGTAACTCACTTAGATTTCAATTCAGAGTCTGCAGTGCTATGTCATTCTGATTCCTGTTTGTGTCTCCAAGACTTCCTGCAAAATCGCACTGGATATAGAGGACCTTGTAGATGAATTATGATTTCATTTGCATTCACCTAGGAACTTGATTGGTAATACAATTTTTTTTTCAGCATAGTCAATAAAATATATTTGACATCTAATTTTATTTAATAATAAACAAGGAACATCAACTGATATTTTAATATTCAAGCGTTTTTGTATTTTATTCAGTGAAGTTGATTTTTTTCAATAATAAACCTTACTCATTTTGGGCAAAATAAAACATAATGATAGTAATTGTGTTTTGTTTCATCTGTTTAATTGAACTATATTACTTTTTTGTATTTAGCATTAATAGCTGTCCAAAGAATTGTTCAGGTCGAGGAATATGTGTGGATGGTATTTGTACTTGCTGGGCTCAATGGAGAGGTGAAGCTTGTGATGTTCCCATATGTCCATATAAGTGTCGAGACAATGGTTATTGTGATGTTGAACATCATAGATGCATTTGTAATCCAGAATATACAGGTGATGTATAAGACATTAATGAATTTAAGATAAATCTTTTCAAAATTATTTTGATAAACCAATGGTTTTATTTTTTTTAAATGTGTGCTTTTTGTTTTTAGGCTGTGTTAAGAGAATGTCATTTAATTAACAAATATTGTTTTTTATTTAATACAGAAAGAGTGGAACCGAAGTGAATTCGTGTTTATTGCATCTGTTATCTGAATTTTTTAAAAAAATACACCTATATTTAGTATGCATTTTTTAAATTTATATATTCTTTATAGGGTGTTCTCATTCTTATGAATGCCAGCATTTTTCTTTTTTATAACTTTCGAAATTAAATTTTATTCCGATTTTCTTGCATGAGATAAAAATGGTATAAGTTTATTATTTTTAGAAAATCTAAATATTATGCTTGCAAGCCTGTGCAAGCCCCATTAATGTGTTAATTAATGTGTTGACCAATACAAATTTCTCTATTTGATTTTTTAATTGTAAAATAATTGTTGGTCATCGTGCTTCGTAATTGATGAAAGTAATAAATTAAGATTTGTAGATTTAGTGACATTTAGATACTTAAAATCATTTTTAATGTATGAATTATTTTTCGAATTTCGTCGGAAAAATTCTGCATATTGATATACCACAAAATGGGTTTTAAATTGTTTGCTTAATGAATGTTTTGTAATTTTTTTAATGTTAATTTTTATTTAATTTTGCTATCTCTTTGTAGGGTTCGATTGCAGCTTTCGTATAGATGAAGGATGGTGGGCTGAAGAGCCCGTTAAAGAAAAAGTTCAGGGTCGAGCCCTTCATGAAATGGTTGTAATAGGTGATGAAATGTGGGTTATTGGTGGAGAAAATTTTTATCATTCCACTTTCGAAAATATGATAAAGTAAATCTTTATATTAAAATTTTAAAAATTCTTATTTTTTTTAAAACTCTTCAAATTACTAATTTGCAGCTGTTTTGATTAATGAAATGATTCCTTTTTCAGGTATAATTTTATTAAAAAGACATGGACAGTTATGTCTAATAACACTTCACATGAACCTTTAAATCGATATTGCCATTCTGTTGTTGCTTATGAGGTAAATGTTTGATTACAAATTTAATTTATTTTTATGTCCGATCAGATTCGCTATATTTAACAATTTTATAACTTTTAATATTCATTATTTTTTAAGGTTCTAGGGAATGTTTAATATTTTAAATATTTCTTATCAATAAATTTTGCTTAATTAACTCATAATAATAAAATTTAACCTGATTTTTGATTTATGGTTTTTGGTTAAAGAGATTTGATTGTGTTTATTATATCGATATTAAATTTATTATGAGTCAAGAATAATAGATGAAGTATTCAAATCTTGCTGTATTATTCCCCAAACTATTACAAATGGAGAAATTAACAACTGTAAGTATTAGTGATAGTCTTTTTGCATTTTGAGGTGAAATAATACGAATTTGAAATTTTGTTACGCAAAACGTTAAAAAAATGATTTTTTTTCTCACTGCTAATAATAAAAAAGGGTTAAGTTCAAATAATTTAATTTTTTGAATTAGTGCAATATAAATGAATTTTAACTTGGAATTATTAATACAATCAGTACTGTTGTAAACAGTTAATGAGAAATTTCGAATCTAATTGATTTTTATTTTTAAAAACCTTTGTGAATTCTTATGATTGCTTTTGATTCTGATAATTCTTGATTCTGAAAAGTATTTAACAATTTCTGGTGCAAGTTATGATAATTTTTGAAATACAGTACACTCCCGATTATCCGCAGAATTGGGTGGCGCGGCCGCCGCGGATAACAAAAATCGCGGATAATCCGAAAAAAGCTAAAAACGGGCATAGCAAAAGAGAAAACAGTCATTCCAACTTTGAAAAATCGTTTTATGTACAATAAAACGTAAAATAAACAGCAGGAAATGTTTAACTCTTAATATTTTAGTATATCACTCAAAATTAACCTAAAATGCATTTTGTTAATGAAAACAAAAAAGTGCTTTGTACTTACGAGAGGCGTCAAGGTTACACAGAAAAATTAATACATATGTACTGTTTTAATACTGTAATGTATTATGTAATTACAAAAGCATAACTGTAAAACTACACCTTTTTGATGAAATCAGTCATTTGTGTTTGCTTCTTGGATTTGCTTGAGGGGAAGGTTCAGAGAAGGCCTGGGATATTTTTGCCATAAATAAGCACGATATTAGCAGATTTAACGTTTTGCTCAGTTTTTGTGAACATTTTTATTTTCTTTGCTTTACGCTTGTACAAAAAAAAAAAAAAAAAACTTTGTACGGCAGCTGCGGATAATCGGGAGTCTACTGTATAATGAAAAATGCCGAGGTGGATTAGCTAGTGTCAAAAAACATATTTTACTTTAAAAATAGTTTTTAACTAATTCCCTTCCAAAAGTGGTGGTACCCTCATTTGGGGATACCACTTATCTTGAGCAATTTATTCGTAAGAATATTTTCAGAGATGATTACATAAACTTCTTATAACAGTAACAATAAATGTGGATACCTTTGATTCATAAACATTTTTATTTATATACTAGCCGCCTTTGGCTACCAGCCGCTTCGCCAATCTTAATGCTCGTTAAATATTTTATGTAATTCCTACTTTAATAGCTTCTTCATTAAAATATTTTCAAATTTCAATTCACTCATAATATTATAAAGTCCTTCAGTCATAACGTTATCTGTATCTCTCTAATTTTCTGTTAGCTCCCGTAGAATTTATGCTTTAAATTAAAGTGGAAATAATTAATCTGCAATTAATATGATAATATTTTTACTGACACAAAGCATTTTTTGTAATATGATTACTGAATACAGAGCCACTGAGCATTAAACCTTATGGACACTAAAGAATATCGTTCTTAATTTATGTAATATCTCAAGAATTTGTCAACAAAATTTTTCCAGATTCATCATGAGCAGGTCTATTAATTAACAATGTTTAATTTTAAATGCATCAAACACTAAGAAAATAAACAGAATCTTTTAAAATAATCGGTCAAAAACAGGTAAAAAAAATTACTTAAAAAGCGATGAACTTTAACTAACATAAATATAATTTAATTACAAAAGCATACAACTAACTTAAAAATAATTTAAATCAAGTCCGCTTCACAGAGAAAGAGATCTCCTCTCTGGTCCGCTTCCGTTGAAAATAGATGTAAACTATCAGAACACAATGCGCATGCGTGAATTTTTCTACTCTAGTTGGGGTAACGCTATGCAGATTAGAAATTTTTAATTTCTTTTATTCTGTTTTATTTTAATCCAAAAGTACTTCAGAAGGAGTATGAGAGATCGATTAATTAACAGCGTTTAATTTTAAATGCATCAAACATTAAGAAAATAAACAGAATCGTTTGAAATAATCGGCCGAAAATTGTTAAGCCAAAGCCTAAGCCTCATTACTGTTGGGAAAAAAATGCTGAAGCCTTAATTATTTGCCGGTGGGGAAAGAAAGGAAGATTTTTTTTGGCGGGAAAGTTAGTTTTTAATTAATAATTAAAATTTCAAGAAAAAAAGGGACCCCAGGTGCACATTCCAGACCTCCAAGTGCACATTCCCAGGTGCACATTCTCGACCTCCAAATTTAGTAGCTGTAGGTCAAATGGTCTTTTCTGTAGAGCAGCAACACACACACACTGAGCTTTATGTAAGTATAGATTAAGAAGTGTAAATATTTGAAATATTAAAAATGTTCTATTTTATGTATTACTGCAAAAATTATTCTATACTAAATTAATAAATGTAAATTAACAAAAATAAAATTCTCTCGAATTTCACAAATATTAACTAAAAACTAAAGTCAACTAACTAATATAAAAAGTAAATATTTGAACTAAGATTTAAAATTTTATTGAAATTTAGAATATTTAATAAATTGGAAATGTCTCATGACTTTGAATGAAAGTGCACACAGCAGTTAGCAGTGCTTATTTGTCTCTCACATAAAGGCACATCACAGTGTTTTACTCATTGAACATACTTTTTGCATGAAGTTACTTTTCATACATAGAAATTAAAATATTACTCAGCACGTCGTGTTCGTATATGAAGACATTTTGGAACCTTCATTTTGATATGCTCAGAAATGGAATCTTAAATGAAGCTATAAATTAATACCTCAAAGATATTGGAATAATCGATTGATTTGCACTTTTAAGATCTTAGACACGTGCACACATCTTAGACACACACAAGTAAAAAATTGAAGCACTCTAATTAAAAGATTAATCTCCTAAAGTAATTTCTATTCTGCTGCCACCTATTGTTCAGTAAGAAAACAAAATGTTATTTTGTAGTAATTTTTCGAGTTTTAAGGGGGAAAATTTTTTTAAGGAAAACTTTATAATTCTTTTTGTGAGATTCTCGCAAAAAGGGTTAAAAGAAGAAAAATGACATTAAAAAAATAAATTGTAATGTTCTAATCATTTGATCATAAAACTTTACAAAATGTTTCATTTATTAAAAGTTTTAAAAAAACACTATGTTTTGCTAAACTGTTATTTTTTCGTGAATTCTGAACTGATAAAAGATGAAAATGGTAATTTAAAACCACGAAAGTGAATGTGACAATTGAAATTTTGTCTTTTAATATTGGCCGTACTTTATTAATATGTATGTGAGTTAAATAAAAACTGGTAGAGACTTCATATCTGTCATTTCTTAAATTTTTATTGATACCATGTGAAACACCATACCTTCTAATAAATTTTAGTAATTTTATTACATCATGTTATATTCATTGCGAGGGTATGCATTTTCTGTATTACTCTTAAGAGCCGAATTTTTAAATCACTAATTAGATGAATTGTGTTGATTGCATTTCACATTCTGTTTATAAAAAATGTTAAATAATGAAAGTCAAATTGCAAATAAATTAACTGCTTTATGCTTAGAGAGAGACGTTATCTGCTTTCATACGAAGGCTATTCTGAAAGTAAGGTCCGATTTCTTATAGAACACAAACCATCACAGATTAAATTTTTAAAAAATTTTACTTAAGTCCTTACATGTTTTATTTTTATTTTTCTACATAGTTTCCATATTTGTTTAAATATTTGACATAACATGTTCTACTAGCTTTTCTATACCTTAGTCATAGCAGTCTGCCGCCTGTGGTTATAATCAGCCTTTTGCTACCTTTACCTCGTATTCTGTGATGAAGGGTTTATCATCGAAAAACTCCTTTAAGCAGCGGAACAAGTCTAGACTGTTCGGTGGGGGGGGGGGGCGGCATTCTGTTCCCATCTGGAACGTTTGATCAGATTTTGTGTGTGAATGACAGAGTGGCGTCTGGCATTGCCATGCAGCAACAAAACACCGGGCGTGCAAAATTTGTATGGTAGAATTTTGTGCAAAATTCTACCGATATTTGGAAATTTCAATGCTAAAGTTGAAATTGTAAATTTTCTGTCTTCATGAATCTTTTCGTCCACAGTATTGATCAAATTTCCTGTGATTACTAATGATTGGTCTATTAGCGGTTCATCTTGAACATTTTCCCGTCAAGCCTTGAAAATTCTCATCCGCATACGCTTTTTACTGTCACTCATCTCATTAAGGCCATAACCTCACTTATCTGTTGATGAATTTCCGCTGTTGAAGCGTTCCTTGCTGTCAAAAACCGAATTACTGACCATATATCACAGTTGGCGGTTTTCACAATTATTTTAAGCATTCTGAACGTACACTGTACATAACACATTGCCACAATACCAATGCAAATGGTATGTTGTCATGGCGGGAGTCGGTGCGCTTGCGTTTTTCAATGTTCGTTCGCCATTCTATTAGCTATGGCGACTCGGGCCTTACTTTTCGAATAATTCTCGTATTTGTATGACTTTTCAAAGCTGATTATTTTAATTTATTTTCTTAGGAGGCAGTTTTTTTTTTTCACAAGGAAAAAATAAAAATAAAAAAGTCTGTTCAAGCTATGATTGTTTTTGTATGAAAAGATTAATTCAAATTTTAACTGTTGCAGTTTATAGAAATCATAAATTAAAAAATCTGAAAAAATATCTTTTATTCAAATCAGTAATAATTTTTCATATTTCTTTTTCTGTTCAATGGCTTGAAATTTCAAATGTAAGAGTAATTAGTCTTTGGATAATTTCCCTCTTTAAAATTTTAGAGTTGGGATGCTTTACTTAGTATTTGCTGTTGAGGTTCTATGGAGGAAATAAGAAACATGTAGCATTTTAAAAATTGCATTTGTATTTGTGAAGATTTATTTATTCTAAAATGCTGTGAGAATATTCATGTAAATTTGTTTTATTAATATTATAATAAAGGGCATTGCTTATAATGCTGAGAATTTCATTTAAATATGAGCTTATAGTTCCTTTTTTCATTCAAATTATATAAATGATCTGAATTGTTTCATGGAAGTATAGAATGGGAAAATTTTCAATTCCATCTTCCCTGATGTATGACTTTTGTGATATAAAGCAATTTTTTTAATGTAATTCTGCTTTAAAATTTTGTTTTATATGCACAATCCTTATTTCGAAATTCTTTAGATTGTATTAAAAGTTTAAATATTTTGGTAGCTTTGAGAATTGTTAACATTACTTATGACTTGACCTTTGACTTGCAGGGTAATCTGTATATGTATGGTGGTATGCTGTATAATGGAACAGTCCTTAATGAACTTTGGTTATACAACACTACAAAGTATAGTTGGCATTTGTTATCAAAATTTACTATGGATCAGAACTGTCATTCTGAACCTTGTAGTCCTTTGGCTGCTATGGGGCATACAGCTACTGTTGTTGGAAATTATATGATTGTAATATTTGGGCATAATCCTGTATATGGCTATCTCAACACAGTCCAGCAGTATCAGTTAGGTTAGTAATTAAACTATTATTTTTTTCAATTCCCTGTAAAAATTCTTACAAACTAGTGATCTGAATATTTTGTGTGCCATATGAATATTGGAGTGTTAAAAAAAACTCGGATGTTTATTAATAAAGAAATTCTATGAACTAAAAATTCAAAAATGAAGAATTTGGAATTCTCTAATTTTTACAATGCTTTGTGTGATTCATTTTAAAGTTTGGGAAATTTTAAATTTCATTTTCATTTGTTTCTTTTTCCTAATTTCTCATTTGTTTTTTCACTCTTTATAAATATATCATTTTAATTAGTCATTAAAAGTTTTTGAATTCTTGCTAATGTGGTCTCACTTTTTTAATATCTATATAAAACTAAACTTTATAACATGACAATTCTAATTAATTGTATTGTTCCTCTTATTGAATAAGGATTCCAATAAGGGTGTTAGTTTTTAATTAGTACTGATTTTTGGCACTTTGCTATATTTATATAATTCAGAAATTATATTTTTTCTGGCTTCACTCCAATTCTCTAAAACACTTTCCTAAATTTGTACCTTTTTGAGCTTTAAAATTTCACATTCAATTCAAAAAATAAAAAGTAGTATTATATAACCTGCAATAGATTACTGGATGACTTTAAAATTAGTGCCTTCATTTACAGTAATTGTATAACTTTTTTTTCTTTTTGCAGCTTCTGACCATTGGGAATTAGTTACAACTCGTGGGGCAATAGTTAAAGGTGGCTATGGGCATACTAGTGTGTATGATCCTGGCACTCAAAGAATATATGTTTATGGTGGCTACCATTCATATGGAGCTGAAGCTGCTCTTGTTGACTTTCTCTATGCTTATAACTCATGGGAATATACATGGTAAGTTCTGATGAATTGAATTAATGAAGTCCAATATGTAGATGTTTTTGCTTCTTTTATTTGAAAGCTTTTGAAAGAAAATCTCATTTAAATTGAGGACAGATTTTCTAATTTTATGTATATGGTGTTTTCCTGTGACAAATTGTGGATAAATATACATTTTTTTTGCATGACAATATATTTTTATTCACGATTCTTTTTAAATATCTTGGTAAGTTGAGTGATAGCAATGTATACAATGCAAATCTGTTTTGAAGCTTTAATTGCAACATTTCTTTGCTTTGGTTATATTACTGAATCAAAAATTCATAAAACATTTCATTAGTTAAGAAGATTAAAAATAAATAAGTTCATGATTATAATAATTTTTTTCTAAATGTGGCTTGGTGCTATTCATAATATTTTCATTTATATACATTTCAGCTGGGAATTTATGTTGAAAATTGAATTGCAACTTTGCACCATCCCCAGATTTATCAATTGTATTAAATAAAAAATTGTTGACATCCTAAAACATACAATTAAAAAAATATAACTGTTTTATGATTAAAATTCATCGAGTTAAAGGTGTTTAAACTAAATGAGGTTTATATGCGAATTTATTTAACAAAAAATATGAAAAAGTGAAATTAAAAATGTCTAATTTTTTATTGGTTCATTTATTTGACAAAAAAGTATAAAAGGCATACTAAGTTTGCATATAAATAATAATAAAATATAATTTGTTCCATAAGAAAAGGCATTATACAACTCAATTCTATTTTATTGCAAAATAAAACAGTATTTAAAATACGATTATAGTAAAAGATTCTAAAGACTTTAAATTAACCTCTTGACTGTTAACTTTTAAATGCTATTTATCTTCAAGTTCTATATTCAGTCATGCAGACATGCTGTTTTAATTCAATATCAATCATTCAAAGGACAAATAAGTTTTCTGTATAAATGAAAATGTTTAAGAAAGTAAAGATAACATTGTTACAAGCAGCTGAAATATTGCATCATTGAAGGATTTAAATCTTTGCTTGCTTATCAATAGCATAATTATTGTTTATAATTAGAAATATAATGATTTTTGTTTCTTTACTTTTTCCTCTGTTGTGATTAGTTGCGATTCCCCAATATATATATATATAAAATGATTTACTATTTCAGATACAAAATATTTTCAAAGCAAAAGTAATACTTCCTCGTGTAAGTTGAAAAAAAAAAAATCTAAACTGAATAACGCAAAAATGCATAATTTCAGTTTGGAAAAGATCCTTGATTATCTCTTCCGAAACCGCAAATTTAGTTTAAAATTCTTCTAAAATATAATGATTTTCAACGTTTCATAAATTATCAATTTTAGCTTCAGAAGAATGATTTTTTTTGTCGTTGTTTTATTTAAAATGTTAGCATCAATGAATATTTTACTAAAAATGTTTATTAGGACTGAAGAATTATATGAACTGGGTGCGTACGAGCATCATGAAAAGTGCTTACATTTAAAAGCAATTTTTATACAGCTTAAAATTGCTATATAATTTTATTAATTTCATTATTATATTTTTATATTATATAATTATATTTTTTATTAATTTTACAAATTTATCATAATGTTCATATGGCATCTAGCCAAATTCTATTTTGTCACCTTTTTTTTTGTACGAATGATGAATGTGGACATGAATAATAGTTTTATTATGTAAATTTGCATTTTGAATCTCGAAGCGCTTATGAACGTGCTTATGGATAGCCTTGAGTAATTTTTTTTTCTGTATTTAGCAATGCATTTTTTTCTACTAGTAGATCACCATTTGTTTTAATCCAATTTGAAGGCGCATAAGATCATGAAAAGTGCTAGATAAGCGAAAAGGCAATTAAAAAAATAATTGCGTCGATGTTATAGCTGTGTAGCCCTAATGCACGATCTGCCGCTGCCCTCATGACTGTGGTATCTAATGTAATAGCTTCGTGAAACTTATGGTCATTATACATGAGTGTGTGTCTATTTTCCAGGATTTTGTTGACTCCTAGTCAGTCTCATCGATATTTACATAGCAGTGTTATATTAAATGGAATGATGTTAGTTTTTGGCGGAAATACACATAATGGCACATCTTACAGCAATGATGGTCAGTGTTTCTCAGCTGATTTCCAGGCTTATGATATAGGTATGATGAATATTGCACTTTTAATAATAGTGATCAAAATAAATTATAAATAACTTAAAGGGCTTTTATAATTCACAAATATCATAATTTAAGTACTTATGTATTATTTGTTTTCAGTAATTTCCATTTCTTTTATTCTCTTTTTAGCTTGCGATACTTGGCATATCATGAATTTTCCTTCCATTCATAAGCAAAATATTGCCAGGTTTGGTCACTCTGCAGTTGTTTACAATGGGTAAAGTGTTTTGCAATTTTGGAAAAAATAATTAAGATTGCTCTTTATTTTTTTCTCGAATTTTATGTTTTTTATGTGTGAAAAATATCTGAAATTGGATATTTTTCTTCTTTTCAGGTCCATGTATGTGTTTGGTGGTTTTAATGGTCAAATGCTAAATGACATTCAAAAGTTAACACCAGGTATGCTTTACTTTATGGTCAAAACACTCATTGTTTAAGATGATTATATGACAGATATCTTCATCTTTGCGTGTGAAGTGAATATTTTTCTCATTTTTATTTTGAATTAATGCTTTAGAAAATAATCTCACATTTTTGTACTTTTCTTTTATGTGCTCTGTTTTTATTTTCTCATCTATATTAAAATTATTTTCATTTTCATAAGGTTTATATATCTGATGATTGCATAAGTTCGTACCGGATCTGCTGATAATCTTCAAACAAACGAGATGTAGACAATATAATTTTATTAATTTCTTTATATAAGAAGTATCTCAAAATTATGGTAACATTCGTTTAGCATCTAGTCATATTCTGTTTTGGTGTTTATTTATTTATTATTTTTTTTTACGAGCGATGAATGGGAGCGTGAATAATAATCTTCATAATGTAAGAATGCATTTAGAACCGCATTGCATTAGAAGTGCTTTTGAACACTCATTTGAATAGCCTTGAGTTATTTGTTTCTTTCATTCGGCAACTTTTATTTATTGTATATTTGGCAATGCAATTTTTTCAGAAACAAATAGTAGATCACTATTTGTTTCAATCCAGTTTGAAGGTACCAAGTTTCATGAAAAATGCTTAATTTCCTCGATAAATTCAAATAAACTTTTTGTGCTTGTGTTTTTGTTTCCGCTGATATTGAATATAATAAATGGAAAGCATCATCATAAGGGTTTCTTTGTTTACTGGATGTATCAAAAAAGAAAAGCAAAGCAAAAAAAAAAAAAAAAAAAAACACCTCTTACGAAATAGAACTAGGGGTGTCAAGGTGTCAACACATTTTTAAGTAACATTTAATTAATACTTTTTTTTTTTCGTTTCCTCTTTCTTAAGTAATGTTCATCGCCGTTTTATGAAGAGCCGGAATGGTTATCCTAAAGGTCTTGAGAAACATTCAAATTGCAATTTTATTGTTTTAAATGGTAAAGAATTTGTTTAGTTATACCTGGTAAATGTATATTTTACCTTTTATTTGCTGTTAAAGGAGAATATGTAGATAGATTTGTTCAATTGAAAAAGTATAAAGCAAGATGTTTCAAAGAAATATCTTTAACATGGGAGAAGCTGCTGTCAAAACGTTTACATCGAAGCCTCTGTGGTACGTTTCACATTCGATCATCATTCTCATTAATAAGTTGTATTAGAACTATCACTTGAAGGCCTATTCAAGAGACTTCATGGTATTATAATGAATTAATATTTAATACGATGTGCAATTACTTTACACGATTACGTAAAATCATTTATGATAATTTTAACTTGAAGCCGCAAGTTTTTCAATAATCATGATTAGTTTCATGTTTTTTTTTTAAATGTCCTCGTCCATCTGAAATTTATTATTTGCTGGACCAATCTCACCAAATTTTAGTTTTTATTAAAAAAAAAATTGCTAGATCTGGCGCTTAAAATTTTTTACAAAATGAAGTTTTGGTAAAATTTTTATCTTCTGGGGCTCAAATTCTATCATTTTCTAATAATTTTTGCTTTTTTTCCCCCTAACGCTCATAGAATTTTTGTTTTCCAGTGAAATCTCCCTTTACAGATTTGGGTAAAACTTTGACCTGATTGACAGAGCAATAGATAGCATAAATCATTGAACATGAAATTTGACAGGAAGTTGCTTCTTAAGTATTAAAGGCTCATTAAGAACGAATTTAACAATAAATAATCATAGATTTTATTTTTAATAAAAACAATTTTTAATAATACTTTATTAATAAATGTTAAAAAAATTTGACTTGACATTAAAGCATATTATAAAATTTTAATTATTTTGGAAAAAATAGTTTTCGACAAAATTTGTAACAGTTATATTTATTGTAATGAAATTCAAAACAATATCATTGCTTCATTGGTAACCTGATTTTACCGTTGCTAGAGTCACGATAAGAAAAATGCTTTCTGTGCTTTATTTTAGATTCAAAAACTTAAGAGCAGTTCATTGAACATTATTCTTCACTAGATTGGACTTGTTAAATTTTGAAGTAATGCAGTGTATTGTCTCGCCCTGGCTTGAAAAAAATACTTTTTAGAAATATATCAACTAGTGTTTTTCTTTTTTCACTAGGCTTCTAACTACAGAACTGGCGTACTTTTATTTTCATGAATCTAATTCCGTTAGTTACGGAAACTATGAATTGTGAAATAATTTTCATTTCTTCATAAAATTTGTAATCACATTTTTCTGTGATTTTGAATCTGAAATAAAATCATATTTACCTATAGGTGGAAAAGCAGAATTTTATTAAATTTTCGAATTATTAAACATTTGAAAATGCCTTTTACTAAATCTCAAAATTAAGACAAGATATGATTTGTTTTTAAGTCTGGCCATTTTTAAATGCTACTATTCTTTTCTATTAAGAAAATGGGATCTAGGAAAAGTTCAGTTAGAACAAGCCTTTGTTCTATCATCAATTTCATAGCGAATTTCCAATCTTAAGATGGTGACCATCCTGATGTGCTTTAACTTCTATCTTTATAAGGCTGTAAATAAAATATTCTTGATTGTTATAGTCTGTGTATTTTCTGTAGGCGGTTCAAGGTCACATTTTCTACCTCGTTATTGGTTGTCTGGTACCAGTAACGTAGTAGAAAATGTGACCTTGAACCGACTACAGAAAATACACAGACTATAAATATGGTGAGTTATTATAGGAGGAAATTTATTCTTTCCATCCCAAACATGTCAAATTTTATTTGTTGCTGCAAATATAAAAATCAAATACAAAATTTTTTCTCTTGTAATGCTTCTGTATTATTATCGACATTTTCAGAAATGATGCATCCATCCATATAACTGGTAGTTTATTAATTTTAAGAAGTGTGGAAAAAGATTAGATTTTTATTGTTAATCTTATAAAGTGATGACTTAAATTTTTTGGCAGTGAGGTTTTTCTTCTTTAAAATCAGTTTTGCTTTTGTGAGGACGAAAAAGACGTAGTTTGTTTTAGAACTGATGTGCAATTGTATATAAATGAGAATGTAAAAGTTCGGTTGTTCGAAATCTTAAATCTCCTAAAGTTCTTCGCCAACTGCTTTGAAATTTTGATGCATTCTTGCATTCGAATACACACATGTTTTTATATACTTATTATATAGATGTCACGCCTGTCATGGGCAAAAAAAACAAACAAAAAAAACCCGCTATTTTTGTTGGCTGGCTTTTCTACGCTATACTAAACATTTTACAATTCCAATTACATTGTTTCCGATTTACGATTCGTTTACGATTTTTAATTTTATTATTTATTTGCAGTGTTTCTAATTGCATTTTCACAGATTTCTATTTTTATTTTCATTTAATTATGTCATATGACATTGTGTTGGAATTGAGCTATGTTGTTTATCATAGCATACATTTTGAGAGTTTAATTTTATAAATATTTTTTATTTCAAGTTTTTAAAACAGTTTTTCTTATTTTGCAATGCAATTGGCGGTAGAATCTATTTCCATTTGAAATCAAATTGTATTGTGAAACTGACCTATTCAGAGTGCGAGGGGATTGAAATATTTTGTTTCTTATTGTGTTGGAATTGAGCTGTGTTGATTGGTCTGCGTTTGAACTTAAATATTTCGTTAGTATCTTTTTTTGTTTTTTAGTTCGTATTTTCCCCCATTTTTAATGTTTTGCAGTTTTTTATGTTACAACCTGTCATATTCAGAGTAACTACAATAGGTACGTTGCACACCGTGCATCTGAACCAATCTGAAGGTTTCTTTTCTAGTATACTGTTGGTAAATGTGCCTAGTCCATCGTTTTTCCAGCAATTGAGAATTGTCAACGACCACTTTCCACTGTGCATGTCAATCTTTTAATTTGTTGGAGAACGGCCGACACTGGGATGTGTGCATTCATGTGGTTTGCAACGTCATAACCAAAGCAAATTAGTGCATTGTCTGCATTTATATTGACAGATGCTCTACTTCATCTCCAACGGAGTAATGGAGAAATATAAATAACACATGGCTGATGATATTTTCCGTTGAATATGCAAGGAAAATTCAAGTATAAATGGAAATTCAAGTCACAATGAAGTGTTGAATATGATTGAAAATTTTTACTTTGCAGTTGCGAACAAAATGTTCAATCAGCTGGAAATGCCATCACTAAATCGTTATGCTGCTGCATTGTTCGATGAAGAACTGCGACACGAATAAAATTTCAACACGGATAATCTTTTGTCGTAAATGCAGTGATATATTTTAAAACTAACACTTGAGCGAAAAGGCATTTACAATCAAACAATGCAAACTTTTAATAACGGTGGTGGAAAAATATTCTTCTTCGAGGCCCGAAACGAAATGGTAAAAATTGATTCTGGCAGCAATTCGATTTTAATATGACATACAGTGGACCGGGAAACCAGTAATCGCCAGGGAATTCCGAGAGATCTGAAAACGTTAGGAAAGTTCATTATGAAACTGGATTTTTTTTTTCAAATATAAATCGGCAGTTCTTATAGAATATGATAATTTGTTGATATTTTTTTCGAAAGTAGAACGACACATCATTAGCAACTAATGAAAATCAAACATTTACTGATAGTCAAAAATAGGCCATCCGCATCTCCGCCTATTTAAATTTTTGAGGGATCAGAATTTCGGGTATGTAGTATCGTTTATGTTTAAGAAGCTCCTTCAATTCTGAAGAAAAACTCGTGCATCTAGCTTATAATGAATTCTGATTCAAACTGCGCTGGCTTTTATGTGTCTATTAGATAGTTTATTATTTGCCTTATTTTATATTCTATATGTTTATTTAAAATTTATTCCTTAAGCCATTATTTATGGTATTGTTGTGATAATTTAATGGTATTATTCGCCAATTCATCGTTTTTATACCGAGTTGTGATTGTAGCTAGATTTAGCATTAGCCAAAACAGTTCAGGTACAGTAAAATTGGTTAATTTGACTTGAAGCTAGGAAAGATTAACTACCATATATAATTTATTGCATATAAATATAAGATATTTTTCCCAAAAGTGTTTGCTTGCTTTTTTTTTAGATTGTCAAGTTATCGATATAATAAGCAAAAATGGTTTTGCTTTCTATGAAAAAAGGTAGTCTAATTAAAGCCCAAGTCCCATTACTGTTATGATTTTAAACTTTAAATGAATATCTTTTATTTAAAAGGAAATAAATTTGGAGCTATTGTTTCCTCCTTTTCTTCCTTTGAATGTCAAATCGATCGTACCATTTGTTATGCAAGCGAAAGTTTGAATTTTGTGTTTTAATATTCAAAGCTATTTAAACTGGATGTAAAATATTGACCCATTATTATAATTCCAAAGCAATTTATTTTAATTAAATTAGTATTTTACAATAATTATTTTCCCCGCTTCTCACAGATCTTTTGGTTGAATTATGAAGTGTCTGCCATTATTGCTAATATTATTGCGAAACATTTTTTGTTTATTTTTAAACATTATAAATACAGATTTACTAAATTCTTCATATGGACGGATGTTATGGACGAGATGAAATGAATGTTATTGCTAGTGTTTTCTTTTAATATTCTTTTTTTTATCTTATGTTAGTTTAAAATTCCCCATACATTCAACAAAATGCTCTATAATTTAAAAATACTAAGCACAAGATATTAATTTGTTTGACACACTATAAGTACACATTTCTCTTGTAATTTCTCAAAATCGTTTTTAAAAAGAGAAGGGTGGCATTTTTCGTATATATTTTGTTGCATATGAATCTGATTCCCACAGAAATTTTCAAAATTCATTCGTGCTGTCTTTTTTTGAAATTTATACCTCTAAAATGTTTTTCTTTTCATGCAATAAAGAAAAAAAAAATTATGATAAAAACTAATTTTTCGCCTTTTTTTTTATTTTTAATGTACAGGTTAAGTATTCAGCTACTATGCAGGCAATTTTTAACTTTAGTTGATGCACTAAAAGTCAATGCAATTTTTGTATCATTGAAGAATTTTTCTTATATTGGTGTAGTGATTTCATTTTATATTTGTAAATGATTTTTTTTTAGTGAAATTATTTTTCAGTTCTGTTTTACGAGTTGGTAAACAGCACGAATAGGGAGGGCACACTATTAGGAAACAAATCTTTTCATTCTTAAGTTCTCTGCCAGTGTGCATATGTTTTTCTACTGCATTTTTCGTGAGTAAATTTGACGCACATTTCTGCGATATGATTGGTTGGCTAATATTCGGTCTAGATGTGTAGATTTTTAGTTTTTGTTAATGTATTTGGAGAAAAAAAGAGGGGAGGGAAGAGGGATGTTTTTACATAATTGAAGCTTGAAATTCAGTAAGTAAAAATGTTTTTTGAGCATTAAATTTTATTTTGAAATGATTTTAGTTAAAATAGTAGAACAATTTTTCAAATACAGTTAAGGACGTATTGAGATATTATTAAAGAAAATAAAATAAAGCTACATAATTCTGAGGATATCTGAAAAAAGTTAGGGAAATTTCTTAAAAAAAACCTGGAAAAGTCAAGGAAATTTAAACAACAGAAATGATGACCTCCCTGGCATAGCCTTAGTTCTTGAGCCGTCCGGAGTAGCCTGCGATTGCGACGACTAGGTTGGAAGAACGGCTCATTTCACTTTGAAATCGCCATTAAACATGCCATTCATTTAAACTCTCACGTGCAAAATTTTCAAAGCATTCGGCATGTGAAAAGTGTTGCAAAAATGCAAACTTATTGTTCGGGATGAATGCAAAATGGTGCATAAAAAAGCGCTCGAGGTTCTAGATCGATCATTGTAAGATTTATTTGAAAACATGAGACCATTTGGGAATGCATTAATATTGCTTGCAGGAAATTTCAGGCAAAATTTATCTAATTAATCGGTCAACATTGGCGGATGAAATAAATGCTTTCCTGAAATATTAGATTTTTGGCGACATGTAAAGACATTGAAATTAACTACAATATGCATATTCATCTGTAAAACTATTGTTTAGATGAGATATTATCACGTCAGTTGCTATAAATCGGAAATTGAAAAGTGACGGTTGATCCGACCTCAGGACCTATTTCATTGCCTCATAACTTATGCAATTTAGTGATGTCAAAAGAAAAAAAATTACTTAAAGTATTTTCCAATATTCGATTGGAAATATTGCCTCATAAAAAATTATAAGAATCCAAATTGCCTTAGAGAGTGAGGTATTCTTGCGGCCAAGTACAATGTCGTTTTGAACTTAAAATTATTCAATCATAACATTCAAAGTGATGTAGTCACTTTGTCACAATTCTTTCGACACTATTGTGGGAGCAAATGAAGCTGTTAATTATTAATATTCGTGCCAATTATAAACCAAAGTTTTGGAATGGTCGTGGTTTGCAGTAATAAATAAATAATGAGCAACGTCATAGAAGTAAGTCTTGACAGGACCTTTAAATGGTGAATATGATTTCATTCTTCGCATTCCTGTGATTCCAACAAATATGCCATTTCAATTTAAGAGATTGCAATTCCTGTTTCGATTGGAATTTAGAATCATCATCAACAAAGCCCAAGGCCAATCTTTATAACTATGCGATTTAGATCTTGATACTGATTGCTTCTTACATGCACAATTATATGTTGCATGTTCTTTAGTCGGCAAGCCGACCATCTCTATCTGCATAGATAATGAGGCAACGAAAATGTTGTATACCCAGAAGCATTGTGAAATTAAACATATTAGAAATGTGCATTTTCTCTTCTCTCTCTTTTTCTATTTAACCAAACTGTGACACAGCAGTGTGTGACCGGGTACAGCTAGTATAGAAATAAATATTAAAATTAACAAAATATGCATTTAAAGTTAAAAAATTTAATAAAAACTGCATTATAATAAAATTTATTCCTAGAAAATTCGCAGGCGTACATATACAAAGGTGTTTGCTTAATTTTTGGCTTTGACGTAATTTTTATCGCACTTTTTAACTAGGCTCTTTGGATTTTAATGATCAGTTTTAATTTGAATGTACTTGAACAGTATGCAGTTATGGAATCACAAACTTCTCATTTTAGGCTTGTAGAAAACTGTTAATGAGATCAGATCTGAAAAATGTTTTCCTTAAGCAATTTTTTTTAATTACATTTCCATGAAAACGTGAACGTGGATTTCAGAGGTTTCAAAAGCGACTTTTATACCCGATATTGGTTAATCCTCTTTTATGTAATAAATTCTACAATATCTTTGATATCGCATGTGTTTTTTTTGTATAAATTTATTCTTTTTATTGTTCATTTAATTATATTTTACTTTGGTGTTTGGCAATATTCATTATTTTATGAAGTTCAGCTTCTTTGTCTCAAACTTGGATAATATCTGATTTTTTTTTTTTTCTGTTAGAGGATCACTGTTTGTTTCTTTAGCATTTCGCCAATGTGCATGATATTTTCTACTTCAATTTTTTTAAAAATTTATCTCTGATAATCATATCTGAGACATTGTTAACAGGGTAACAACCTATCTAGATGGACATATCTTGTCAAAAATATAGTTTCCATTATTCTGCATGGCAGTTTTTCATCGGTCTACAAGCTTGCCAATTCTGTTTCTGAAAACTGATCTTGACTTCTCATGTAAAAAGTTTATGAAGTACTTTTTTATATTTTTCTCGGATTTTAAAGGCTTGCCACTTAAACTACCGTGAAATGATTGAAAGAGGTGCAAGAATGGGAGAATATAGTGGGTACATAAGAATTTCTTATTTCAACGTTTTGCAATTTTCACACAATTTGTTATGTAACGTCTGATTCGGCATTGTCATTTGAAGAAGTTTATACCTTTTCTACTTGCTAGGAGCAGACGTTTTTCTTGAAGGGTTGCATTGAGTCTAGTTAATTGCTCACAGTAATTGTCTCACATAATCATTCCAAGATCTATGAAAAGTTCTAACATTTGAAAACCATTTTTTTAAGTTCTTAGTTTTCTCGAGAAGAGTAAAGAAAACACTCTTTTGTCTCCCCAGGCGTTAAACGCAATGAATCGAATGCTTAGTCATGCAATTTTGTTTACCTTATCAAGAAAGAAAACTACTCAAAAGGAGGAATTCGGAGAAGAAATCTAACGTGATAGAGATCCGGATAATGATTTAGGGAAAAAATATTTTCTCTATCGGCAACTGTATTTTATTATATTTTTGGCACTTTTTAATTGTAAACTCAATTTTAAAATTATAGTGATAAAATTTGTCTGCAATATTTTATATTCATAAATCGTTTTATGAGCGTCATTAAAATTCCGGGAAAACTACTTATTTTTACTGGTCATCATATAAGGACCTTAAAAGTGTTTATTTTTTGACTTGGTGATAATTTTTTTTTTTATTTCTGACCGCAAAAATATAAAAACGCTTTCAGCATGCTATAGAACCACGCTAGATCTGTTCAATTATATGGCTCTATTTTCTTTGCAGTGTGTGCTTTTTCAATGCGTAATGGATCCCAATGAATCCGGAAGTCAATAGACGATTAGAGACACGTTTTTAAAATTAGGGTTGGGGTTAACGTTAGGGTTCATCTCATTTTAGGGAAATATTGAGTATGAAGAAAGTTTATCTCTTTCTTTTACTTAACTCTTCTTTCATCTTTTGTTTGTTGCCTTTCTTTTTAATAATAATATTATGCATTTATGAAAAACCACACGAGTTAGTTTTTAACGAGTTAACTTTTTAGTAGTTGTTAACTTAACTACTTACATCTTCAACTCATCATTGCTCTTCTGCACGTGAAGAGAGCATTTGCTAATCTTTCAAAATCATTTTGTAAATTATTTAGGTATTTTTACTTAAAGTAATTTTTATGCGAAAGTTCAGAACTTTTTAACAATATACTTTCAAAAACGTTTCATTGAATGATTTAAGGCTTCCAAAAATAAAAGTTAAGCAAAATATTTGGCGCTCTAAAATTACTTGTTGGCCATTTGTTGGTCTTGCCCAAACATATCAATCTAAATTAATGCCAATAAAATTATTATTTTTTTCACATTCTCGTATGCGAAACTTTTAAAGAGAAAGAATTATTATCATCAAAAATTCGAGTTCGAGCCTTTTGCCTTAACTTCACAATTTAAATACCCGAAAAACACATTTTTGGATTGTCTGTTAACACGCAAACAAAAACGCTTTTATTTCGCTTGATTGCGTTTAAAAAAAAAAAGTTTTGGAAGAAAATAGCTTTCTGCAGTTAATTGCTAATGCCAGCTTAAATTTTCTAATAATGCATCATATTCTGCAATTGATAAAGTGAGCACATATATAAGTGGGAACAAATTATTGTATTTCTTAACAATATCTTATAAAGTTATATGCTTTTCATGTGTGATTGTCAGTAACTTGATTTAAAAACATTGGAATGCACAATGAATATATTTCCAGTAAATTATGCATTGGTAAGAAATGTTATTTTGGCAGAGAATAAGTATGTGTGAAAAAAAGAAGCATGCTCTGCATTTTACTTTTATCAGGGAGGATAAAAAGATCAAAATGTTTTTCTCATGGATTTCTTGGTTGAATAATTTTTTGTCGATTCGAGAATTTTAATGTCAGGGAAATTAGATTACACGAGGGTTTATTTCCTCTGTATTTGAAGGCCTTAAATTTAAACTGTGGATAGTTTTGTAATTTTCTATTCTTTCTCATGAACAGGCCCATGTTGAAAGATAATGCAGCATTAATAAAAACATTGATGCAGGAAATTTGAATGAAAAATATTTTACAACGTGTAGTCTATGATCGTATAAAACGGTCTGTCGTAATCAACTCTGTATTCATTGCTAAAGAATTGAGAATATTAGTAACATTAATCATTCAAAATAAAGGCTATTGGAAGGTCGGTCAGATGGCTAAAGAAATAGCTGACGATGACATGGAGAAAGTTACTCTAATTTCTAGATTCCTTTAAAGAACAAGAAATTTTTTGAAATTGAACATAAAGCTAATACACTTGTTCCACTAGTTAGAAAATTTTCACTACTAACAAAATTTAATTTGTTGGGAAAATTGTTGATGCGAAATTGGAACGAATTAAAATAGCTTCAAAAAATCTCAAAGAAGATACTTTTATTTACATATTTAACAAAATTAACATGGCTTTTATATTCTAGATTTGTGTTATGGGTGTTAACTTTCTTTCGTTAAATTGTAATATTAATGAAATAATGATATAGCAGTTTTTTCTTAATACTAATTACTTAATACCAATTGTAGTGTAATTAAAATTTTTTAAATATTTTGTAAAAGTCCTTTAATAAGACTTTCCAAACGAAACTTGCTTAAAAAAGCATTTTATATAACTTAGTTTAACAATAACAATGTTTGTAAAAAATATTAAGTAATTACTAATGATATTGTATGTTTATATTCGTATAAAATAGGACCCTTATTTTATTAATTTATTTAAAGAACTCATAGTTCTGTAATTAAAAATACTGCGTTAAGGTTGGTTATTTTTTTTTATCTGAAGGGGCTCAAAAAGTACTCATAAATTGCTTAATTTTTAAGATAAGATTTGTTTGCGCTCTTTTAATATTACACTGAAAAGTTTTAGTGCAAAGAACACAGACAGATGAAGCTTCGCCTTTTCCCAATAAAATGCACCCGATCTATGAAAACGAGCACGAACTTGTGCAGTAACCTGATATAATCATTTACCATTAAATACGATAGTCACCGTTGTTTGTTGCATGTGTATGATAAAATTTCAGAATTAATATTTTTTTAAATAATATTAAAAAAAGACATAAAAGATTAGAAGATAATTGCTCTTTCACAAATATTGGCCATTTTCTTTTGGATTTTTTTCAAATGTAGTTTGCCTGTGAAATAGCTTTTATTTTAACTTTCTTCACATTTAAATGTTAACCATAGAAATAAAATTTCAAATTGTTCCTGCCCCCCCCCCCCCTTCTTAAATTGTATGATTTTCTTGTTCTTTCTTGGCTTATTTAAAGATAATGTTATTTTAAAATTTGTTAGAATTTGTATTTCCTGCCAGAAAATGAACTTTATAAATAATAAATTTAAATTTATTTAAGAAATAATTGATTCTGATGTGGTGAGAAATATATTATCATCTTTTGGTAAATTAGGAAAATGCAGAAATGAATCTCAAGCTGAAGCTTGTGATTAGCTTTTAAAATGTCATCATAAAAAATACCAATTGAGTAGACAATTGGCGTTTTTTATTTATTGATAACATTGACTGATTGGCTCGCCAGCATCCTGACCTAAGGGTAGCGCGTCTTCCCCGTCAGTCTTCTGCCTTCGGGTGCTCAGGGGTCCTTGCCCTCAGAAGCTACTGCATCCTCTTTCCATGGTAACGCAGACACGACATCATCATCATCGACTGATTGGCTCAGTTAATTTTGATATGCTTTTTTATGAAAATTCCAGAATGTCTTACAAACTTTGTTCTAGGGGTAAAGAATGTATCTATTTAATTCCTATACTTGCATAAATAAATAAAATAACACGCACATGCCCATTTGTCATTAACTGTATTTGAAATATTAATAGAGCAGTTAAAAAGGTTATCTTTTAAATTTTATAATATATCAAAATTTGTTTGACTTTTCATATATATTTGAGGCAAATTGCAGTTCTGATATTAATTTTTATGCACTGAATAAGCATGTAGATCATACTTAATATGAAGGTGCAAATATTTTTTAGAAACATTAATTTTAGCTTGTAGATAAATGAAATGTTAAAAATGAGATAAATTTCATTGTTTTTGAATAAATTTTTTAAAAATATTTTTCTGGTATATTTTTAATATTTTCAAACACTGACTGTCTTTTTGTGCTAAAACTTGCAGCTTGTTTTATTTAATCTTAGTTTACTGTTATTAAGTTGCAAATTGGGAGGGGGAGAATTAATTAAAAAATTAAAGGTTTTAGAAATTTTTTAATATTAGACATTTTATTGTTTCTTTTCTTAAAATTTAAGAAATTAAATGTAATTATTTAATTAATTTAGAATAAATAAATTCCATGAATTTTAACAACTCACTACATAAAACTATGTTCAAGTAATATAATTCATTTATACCATATTTTATAGGTTCATGTGAAAAAAATGCTAATAGTGCTGCATGTGAAAAAGCTGCACCAGGAATTAAGTGTGTTTGGAATTTTGAAAAGAAAATATGCCAACCCTTTTCTGTTACTTCTAAAGTTGCTTCATATCACACTTGTTCTAGAAGAGGAGGTATTATATTTTATTTAATGCCTTTCTTCCCTAATTTATTTTGTGAATGTTAAAATTTATATATGTGTCATTAAAATATTCCTTAGTTTTATCATTAAAATTGAGCAGGGATTTTTTTTTTCAAAATTATGTTTTGATTATTATTTGTGTTGTTAAAAACTGTTTAAGCTGGGGGATATTTTTTATAGATTTACAGTAGATGTCTTATGAAATGACTGCAAATTTATAACAGTTGCAGTAATTGTTGATGATTAGTGGAAACCATTTCTTGAAACCAGACTTAGCAATTTAAATTTCTATTCTTATCTCAAGAAAGAATGATTTGATTCCACTTGAAGTGGAGCCCATTTGTAAAATTCTAGTTTCTGAGCATAATGTGATTGTAGCTGTCCATGGAATCTACTAATGCAATATAGATGTCTGTATTTACTTTGAAGTATTCTCTACACTGTCGTTTTTGCAATGGTGAGGTCTGCTCCGACTATTAGCACAGTGGTATGTGGGTAATAAATGAAGCAAAAAACCATTCTTGAAAAATAAATTAAGCAAAATATCAATTTATATTTCACTTGTATAATGCATTGTCCTCTCTGAAGAAGTGTAATTTGCAATTACTAAACCATTTTGTAAATACATTTTCTAGAGGTATGCTGAAAACTCAGAAAACTACATTATTATTGTTCTGCAAGTAGGCTTGCATTATGATCACATACAATATAAACTATCAACATTTCAAAATTTTTGTCGTTACTGAAAAATATCATTCTATCAGAAAGCTTAATATCACATGCACAATTGTAAGCAAGAATTTTTTTCTTTTTCAGTATTCTACTATTTTTCTGAGATATCTTGAACTTTCAACTTTTCTGATTTCGATGTAATGTTTGTTTATATTGAAATATTGAAATTTGAATGCAACAAATATTGTGTTTAAATTTGTGGAGGGAGAGAGAGAGGGAATAATTTGGCTTTTGTAGAGGGAGATGACAATAAAAATGTATAGAAATAAAATTTTTATATGGGCCATAGAAAAAAAAAGTCAGTATAATATTTTCCTTAAATCTATGTACATACACAATTCCTTCTTTTATATATAAATATTTTCTGAGGTATGGGCAACTTTATTAACTTAGACAATTTTTCCACCTCTGATTAGTGCTGGAGCAAGGCTTTCATTGTAATTTTCAAGTATAATATGCATACCATGAAAGATTATTAAAGTAGAAGAATCATGAAATAATAGCACATTTATTAACTTTCTTTAAATTTTTAAAAAAACAATCAAATTGTACATTAATTGAAGTGCTCAAAAATGTTTTTAAAATGAACACCTCCAACCCAAACAAAGTTGCATTATTTTAATGCTTGTATATTTGTGATCGAGTTCATCACTTGTGATTTAAAGACAGGCTTTTCGAACCGTTGGCAAATATCTACAGATCGTATGCTGATAAAGCTAATTCTTCGCTTAGTTATGGCATGATACTAGTCAGAACTAACTGAATAATCGATCACGATGTTGTACAAAATGGATCCAACTAAAGAGTTTCTGAAAACTCTACACTACACATTTATAGAAACAATAATGATGAACCTTATGTACAAAGAATGGATTTTTGCCATTCCAAAAGTGATAGTTTTGAAGATTAATGTTTCTATATCAATTTACTCAACATTCTTCTGTCCGAATTGACCAGTCCAATTTCTTTTTTTCCCATCCTTTGAACATCAAATTGTACAATGTGTTGCATATAAATTTTGGGTTATTAATATTCGATTTTAAACTAAATGGAAAATATTGGCCCAGTATTATAATATAGAACTAATTTATTGAAATAAATATAACACCAGAATTAATTTATATTTTCACTTCTTGGAAACCTTTTGTTGAAATATAAAACATCAGACCTTATTGTTAATATTTTCTTGAATCTTCTACTTGCAGATTACTTTCGTGGAGCTCTCGGGCTAAATTGTCACACTGTATGTGCCATCTTATTTTTTCCAACTCTATTTATTGAGTACTTTCACAATTTCTTGAATAAAATTGTTCGGCTTGGTGCACATGACTCTATCAAAAATGTAATTAAAGATAAAAAAAAAATCTATTTTGGGATTGGCTGTATTATGAAAGTCAATGGAGAGTTGATTACAAATATTACAGAAAGTAAAATGGAACTAATTCAAACTCATTTCCCAATGTAGGAAGATGATTATATTAATTTTAGGGAACTGCATATGGATAACTGTGCATAAAACTTAACACTTGGAGAAATTTAATTTTGTTTGAAGAATGTGAAAACCTCTGGAGCTCCTGGTTTTGATGTTGGGAGACTAGAAATTATTATTGAGATCTTTAGTTCAAATATAATTTGGTTTCAATTTATTAATAACGGCGTTTTCCAAAAATCATGGAAAATTACTAAAATTATTTTCATTCTTAAAGGTAAAGTCCTTCAACAATATAGCTCTTACTGTCTTGTATATCTTTTACCTATTTTGGGACAAAGTGCTGAACAAATTGATCACTGAACGGCTTATAAAGTTTTTAGACTCGAATAAAATATTGCCTAAATATCAGAATGGCTTTCGAAAAGTTAGAGGTGCTGTCACAGTACTGAAAAATATTGATGCGTTTATAACACATGCAGAATAGAAGCAACTAGCCTGTCTGATATCAGTGGATATACAAAATGCATTTAAACTCAGTGGACGCACATTAAATCACTTATGAGAAGACTTAGTATCCTTTCTGAAATTGTTAGAATTGTTGACCCATTTTTCATGGATACAAAACTGTGGAAATACAATATCATGACACATAGATCAAGTCTTGGTCCAATACTATGTTTACTAATTATAAACGAAATTATGTGTACTAATTATAGCGAAGTTCTAAGGCTTTATACAGGTCTTTACAGTTTATATAGCTGTTCTGTTGAGAACATCTGCTTCTTGTCTGTCATCTTATAGAACTGAATAGAAAAGCATTGACCGAATTGGAATTCTCAGTTTTTAAAAAAGCGACTTAATGCATTTTGACTTCTGTGTTCAACATTTTCTTTAAATACAGGAAGGAATAGAAGCATTTCCCAAACACTGTACTCAATGAAGAGAAATTGTCATTTGATAAACTTACATTTCTGGGGGGGGGATTTGATCCAGACTCAAGCTTTATTCTGAAACAAAACAATAAACAGTATTGGAATTAGTGATGAAATTAATTGTAAAAATTGCAATAGCAAGAACCACTTGGGGATTGATACATGAAATTGTTAAAAATAGCCATGTGGCTGTTTTAGAAATAGCTTAATATAAAATGATTATCGCATATGATTGTGAATTCTAATATAGGAACACAGGTCAAACTTAAAAATAAGATTCTGCAAACAGAGAGGATACCGCTGATTGCAATAAGAAAGTGTTACTGGCCTGCTTCAAAGGAGATATTGTAGGTTTTGGCTTTCTGTGCCCCTTTAGATTTGAATATCTTCATTGAGTATAAAATAGCAATAGAAATCAGGGAAGCAAAATCACAAAAAGCTGTTGAAACTAGTTTTCAACTAGTATAAAATTAGTTTCGATAACGAAGCTACAATTAATCGCTGAGAAATAAGGTTCATCTCATATAAATTGGACCCTGAATATGAAAATCACTATATTAATACCGACGGATCAGAGATTGGCAATAGAGTAAGTTGTGCGTTATTTCATTATTATAAAGGAACTAAAAAAATAGAATCGAAAATGTTTCGACTTGTCGATATCAACGCAGTCTTTATGCCAGCAAGGTCTTTGCCTTTGACCAATCCTTAGGTTACATTACTTATATTTAGGAACATTGGCAAAATCAATATTGTTTCTCATTCAAAGTCCTCTCTCAAGACGCTTGGTTCCCGGATAGATAGAAAATCTCATATATGGGATATCAAACGGAAAATCGGACTTGTTGAAAGGAGAATTACATTGCTTTTTGATCAAGGCAATTGGAGGAAATGAGAGAGCTAATTCTCTAGAAAAGCTTGCACCACTAAAAATAAACTTTACCCTAAATAAAAAACAATAACAATATAAAATAATGAAATAGAAATAAAGCAATATTTTGAAAGAAAAAATTATATATATTTTTAAATTATGAAAGTAGATACAATTGAGCAACATGTGAATTAAAAAGAGAAGAAAAACATCATTAACATTCTATTTCATATTCCTCTGGTGTAAAATCAGAAAAAAAAAAAAAAACCCACGAATAATGTAGATCTTACAATATATACGTCCCTTATCGAAGTGTCTTTTTAAAGCAGTATCTCCGAATCAAATCGGCGGACATTACTTGATTTAATTTTCGATAACATGAATGTTCCATCTGTATCGAAAGCTTGCTAAATATCAAAATTTCAATAAAGCTGGGTCAGTATGAAGCGTTCAATCAAGATTGATGAGTATTAAAATTTCGATAATGATCAAATGACAGGTGAACAGACCTGCCGCTAAATTTACTCTATATCATAAATTAAAAAAAAAGAAAAGAAAGAAACAGCATAATTTAATGAGCTTTATATTATGAAATAGAAATGAAGCAGTATTTTTAAAGAGATAAAATTTGAAAAAAATTATATTTTTGATAATTTAAAAGCATGTACTAAAGAAATGAAAATGAATTAAAAAGGAAAAAAAAATCTTATAAAAAGTTTTGACAAAATTTTAAGATCTTAAAATATTTTAGATAATGTTAAATCCTAAAAATTCGGAGCTTATTTAGATCTGTAACAAAAGTTTGATTAGAAATAAAATACTCATCAAATAGCGAATAAACTTTCAATTTTAATTTTTCATATTTTTATTACTTATGAATATTTTGGTTACCGTCATACTTTTGTCATTGCTAATGAGTCAATATATTATTTACTGAAAAGGTTTGTAAATTGTCTCAGTAAAAAATATACATTTTAAATCTTTTACTTTTATTACATGGTCATTGTAGCTGGATGTGTGTGTTTAATCCAAGGAAAGATGCTTTCTTGTCTTTTTCTTATTTATTATCGCACACAGACACATATAACAACACACATGGACGATGATCACACATATATAAGGAAACACATAATATATACATTTAAAAGTAGAAATTGCCGCTAACAAAGTGCGGATGAATAATTTGCCGCTGACAAAAGAGCAAGCGGTGCCTGTTTGCAACAGTTTCGCACCAACTCTCAGGTTGAAGTGTTTACAATAAAAAAGCTTACGTGCGCTTCCCTCACATTCCAAACATACATATGATTTAGAGCATACTGCGCCATCTATGTTCAGTATTAATTTTTACTGTATGAATAAGTATACAAAGAATAAAAAATACAAATAAGATAATTAAATAAAAATAAAAATCACAAATAATAAAATTACATAAACAGTCATTAATGTTTGAATAATGTATTAATTTTTTTAAAATACGGAAAATGAACTAAATTTAGAATGTTTGCATATAGCTTAAAAAATGGCAATGAAATTTTTCGACATGTTTTAAACTTATTCTATAATAAATGTAATTATATATATAAAATGTGAAATGAAGTATTTCATTGAATAATAAATGCTATAACGAGAAATTTTTTGACTTAATCTTAAAAATTGAAAACTAAACAATGAATTCATATTAATGTTGGTTAAAAAACTTGATATAAATTGGACAGAATTTTACAATAAAGAGCCAATCATCAATTTACTGAATTTTGGTTTATTAGTGAAAAATGTGCGTCAGTGCAATTTGCCGTACAAAACTATTACATAGCATAACAAATTTTACATAAAATGCAATAGCTACATTTGTGTGTGTGTGTGTGTGTGTATAATAATATGTGTGTGTGTGTGTGTGTGTAATGATATTTTAAACTCTTAATTTAATCCAAATTAATTTCGTATCTTAATTTAGTACATATTAACTTCATTCTAAAATATTCTCTTATTTCCTGATATAATTCCATTTTTTCTATTTAATTAATTCAAGAGTGCTTACATTTGCACTTTCACACGAATAACAATATTTATATTACTATGAGGGTTATAAACATTGTCCAAGTTAGCTAGACTTGGTAAAGTTGAGATGTGTCCGGACACTAATAATTGTCATTGTGCTGGGCCAGGGGCCTCATTAGGAGAATTTTGTCTCATTCCAGGATTTTTAGAACAGCCAAGAAGAAATTCTGTGCACGTGGAAGTTAAATTGGCTGTTATTGGAACAGTTGTCATAAATGGGATTGATGAAAAGGACATATTTGTGTCCTATTATAAGGATTTGGAATACCTTTTTGCATACAAATTCTACATGGAGAAGATGGTAATCTTTGTTGGTAATGCAAATTATGATCATAGTTATTGAAATTATTGGGATGTGGCCTTTTTGAATTCTGATAATTTTGTCTAAAATTATTGTAAGCTCGAGGAGTAAAAGAATTTTGAAATCGATAATTAAAATTATGCCTAAGTGTGAAAGGTGATGGTTGCCTTACTCTAATTCTGGTTTCATTATACCTGCCTGGGTTTGGTTCTACAGTTTCTTCCATTTTTAATAGTTTAGTTGTTATTGTAAGCCATTCTGTAGGGGTATTAGGAGCTTTTTTGCTAACCAATTGTTTTAGTTGAGTTGGCAGTCAATCAGTAAGACCTTCTAAAATCAGTTGTGGATTAAGGCCTAACAGTCTACCATAATTTAATTTTTGATGGAATTAACTAATTTAGCATTTTTGAATCAAATTTCAATTGTGAAAAGTCAGAAAAATTAACAATATTGGGTTGAATAAACTGTTCAGTTAATATACAACATAAATCATCAAAATTATCAATATTTAAACAACTATTTATATAATGTGTTAAAGCTGACCCTTTTAGAAATTTAGCAATATTTTTAATTTTCCACAAATCAGTTTTGTTATTTTCTTGACAAATTTTATTGAAATATCCTAATTATAAATCCATTTTCATCCCATTTGCGGGATCAAAAGGGATTATGGAGGGGTCTTGGGCTATTTGATCATTTTCTTCTTTATTAATTTTATTTTCTGAACTTTGAGAATTAGACACATTTGTTTTATCTTGGTCAGTCATTTTTCCAGATCTTTACATTAAATAAAAAACATTATAAATTTATGCATAAAATTGTAAAAAATAGATTTGATAAAAGACTAAAAATTCAATATTTTAAATAATACTATAAAAATATAACTTGCAATAATTCTAAAAGTCGAAAATGAAAATCAAAAGAAAAACATACACACGCACACAATATAAATCTTGATTTTCGCCGTTGAGTCGGGAAACTCTAAATACTTTTTTAATGAATTGTCACTTTTTTAATTAATCACAAAATGCAATTTTGAGCACTGGAACTGGCACTGAAGATTACGGCAGGTGACTATTATTTTGGTGATGGTAATATAACAAGGAAATGATGTCGAGATCGGGATTATCCAGCACAGGTAAGGAACCAGAAATTTTTTATGATGACAAGGAGCCCCAACTCCTTGAAGATATAAGGAGCACGCACATGACGATATGGAGCACAAACTCGAGGGTATTAAGCAGCAGTGTCGGATGTAGTCACAGATTATGGAAGGCATAGAGTTGTGTACATCAACGGAGTCTCCGAATTTCAGTGACGTGAAACGGCGTGGCAGGATCCTTGACTACGGACGACAGATAATATTACATCGACTGCGTGGAACGACGTGGCCGCAGAACACCTTCGGTGTGGAAGAACTTCAGCGTAGCGAGAGATAAAGTTCCCGAGCCAGCACGAAATCATCTTCGGAGCACAAACACAAGGGTATCTCTTCGGCTGGCGTGGAACGACGCAGCGAAGTTATGCCACGGGAGACTGAAGACGGCTGGCCATGACGAACCACGGGCAAGGAGACACAGGAGACGGCTGGCCGGAACGAAGAGCATCGGCGAAGAGCTATTGCATTATTCATTTTCTTTTCCCGCGTATTTAATTTTAATTTTTTTTAGTTCATTTCATAATTTTTCACAGGGAACTATCCTTGTCGACTCTAATATGTAAGCATTATTTTATGTGAAGCAGGATGCAGTTTTGAAGACTTTCGATTTCGTGACGCCGTTTTATTTCATTTTGAAGAAGCAGGCATATGTGCAAGCGATGGGCACACATACAACACAGAGAGGAATGAGGAAAAAGCACTTGAACATTTTATCCCTGGTCTTATATAACCAGAGAAATTGATAGGGAAAATATTTCTTCATAGTGCTGATATATAATGAGATTTCGATAGATTTTCGCTACATACTACGATAAGGCAGGGGAAACACAGGGAGGTTTTAAAAAAGAATTTGTCTCATCAGCCTTCAAGCGGAGTGTGGGAAAGTTAGGCATTTAGCCGATTCAACAATTTTACATAGCTTCTCTTGAATTAGTTAAGTAGAGACAGTGGAATTAGATCAAGAAATAAGAGAATATTTTAGAATGAAGTTACTATGGGCTAAATTAAGATAAAATCTTGAAAAATAATTAAACTGAAATTAGAATTCAAATATCATTATATATATATAATTTATGACCTTTGGCCAGATTTCATCGCTGTATTTCATGTCTTTATTTCAAAAAGTTTAATCCTCCTCATTTTTTTTTCTCACAATATAATTGAATTAAAATGGATTTTAGAAGGGCTATGTAATAGTAAGACATACAATTGTAAAAACTCTACAAATGCACCAATGATAAAACTTTGTATAAATGCCTGTTAAGTATTGGACAGGAAAATTAACTGTGTGCAACTATTCATTGGATAACGATTCATTGGGAACGCTAATTTCGTCAAGATATGGATAAATCAATTTTTTTTTCAATATTTGATAAAAAAAAAATCGGATGTTTCCGAAATATCGATTTTTTTTAATATGTCGAAAAACGGCACATCTCATTTTGCAAGTGTAAGCAGATCGAACTGTTTTAGTGTCAATCAAAAATATTGGTGCAAATGGCAGAAATACTAATTAGAGCGTTGGTAGCCTTACCACCTTCGCCGATATTAGTTTGGTTTAACAGTACATACCCACTAGTGCATTATATGCGTCAGCCTGTAAGCAAAGAATTAAGTGTTTTTGTTTTGTTTGTTTATTTAGTTTTTTTTTTCTTTGGGTAGTAGGAAAAATGGATAAGGATTTTTGACTAAATTTCAGTATCTTCAAATAAACAGACGGATGTTATTTTTAATGTTTTCTTTCAACAATTTTTTTAAAGTCTGTATGTCTTTAAAATTCCTCCTATATTAAACAGAACGCTTCTGAATTTTAAAATGTTTTGGAAACATAGTAAATTACTTTAAATTTATTATTTGATGCATATATATACTGATTTTTCTTAAAAAGAAATGTAACATTTGTCTTTTACTTTTAGAGGTATTGTTCGTGCCAGAAACCCTTGACTTCACTTTTCAACGATTTCACCCTGCAGAAGGATGATACGTTGTGAATAAAATGAGCGCATTTCCAGAGTTCTTTGTTAGACCTTATCTTGTTAATTCGAGACTTGTGTATTTATTGTTAATATAGCTTGTTCAGTTTTGTGAGCCATTTGCAAACGCGATTGTTACATTTCCTAGTTCTTCTGATAACCGCGATTTGCATGCCAAATTATAGAAAATGTCAACATTACCGCTCTCATCATTTTCTATCATCTCCCTTCTATTTTGGTGAAATCGTTTTTTAGCATAATCACAATATTACTTACGGTTTTCTTATCTTAAAAGAGGTTGCCACACAATTTAACAGTATTCATTTATACCACTTTTTTTTAAATTTATGCAAGATATAAAAATGTGGTAAGATCAAATTTCCCCCTTTTATCTCTGATACAAATGGATTAAGCATTTTGTCAGTGTGCAGATAATTTTTTTACTATGGTTGGTGGGTTAAAAGTTAAAACCATTTTACTGTTTGGAAAATTTCTTTTCTTTTATATTCTTAAAAAATATATACCCTTGAATATTTTAAATTCTTGAAAAATACAATTTTTGTTTACATGTTGTTTTTACAATATACGCATCTGATTATATGTAATATACAAATATTACATATTATCACACAAGTTTTTGATTTTTTACAAACAATTGATATTTGCACAACAATGAAACTTTGAAATATGGATAAAATAATTTGTTTAGAGCCTGTTATAATAAATGCAAAAATTAGTGAAGTCTGGTTTGTATATTTGTAGGCACCAATCAATTAAATATATTATCATTATTTTACCATTACTATAATGAAAGAAAATATTTGTCCCTCTTCCCAAGGGAGATAAAGAAATCTGTTCTTGCCTATTCTTTTCTTTAGTGCTATTTTTTTAGATTCTCTGGTAAAGAAGTGCTAAAATTTATAGAGATTAAAAATTAGGTAGTGTTAAGTAGATTTAATGCCTATTCTTATAGTCACTATTCTTTTTAAATTGTGCATTTTAAAATGTCTTTGATGCTTCTTTTTTAATTCGGGTAAAAGGAAATACAGATACCAAATGATAATTTCTGTTTTTCTCTAATAAATCCGTATTATGTCAATTCTATTATGTTTGAATATCAATTCTATTGTGTTTGAATGTAATATGAAATTGTATTTTGATATTCTTTTATTTTAGCAAATGTTACATCTTTATGTGGACGTTTAACATCTTGTCCAAGTTGTTTAGAAAATACGTATGGTTGTGTTTGGTGTGGATCTTCTTGTTCTCATGGTCGTTGTGGAAAAAATATAAAGGTAATTCAGATTTTAGTTTATGTTGGGAAGTTTTTTTATATTTTTTAGATGCTTTTAAATATTTTCCAAGTTAAAAAAAAAATTTTTTTTGTTATGTTTATTATTTTAAGCATCACTAGATTATTTGAACTAGAGTAAAATGTATAATTTATTTAATTTATAGATACAGAAAAATACTTGGCGTCATTAAAGTTTTACTGATTCTACTGCTTTTTTTACCTTTTTTTAGTATGAATTTTTCTTGTATTGTAGGAAACTAATATACTTGACAAATGTGAAGTGGCTGAAAGTAGTAATTGTGATAAATTACATAATTGCCATGCTTGCCACACTGAGTATCACTGTGGCTGGCAAACAGATGAAAAATGTTATACATTTGTTCGAGAATCAAGTAAGTTCTTTTCTTTGTGTAATAAAATGCTACTAAATTTTGCCTTCAAATAACAAGTGTAAATAGGTACAATTAAATGATTTCCTTGGCCACTTCTTGACCTTATATGTTAAATTATCATTTATTTAAACTGTAATTCGGTATGAGAAAGTGGTGTTTACTAAATGTAAATTCTCAAATTCCAATTTTCTGAAATTATTTAGTCTGTTTCTAATTATACTAATGGAGAAGCTGCAAATTGGACTTTAACCAAAAAAATTGCTGAAGTATAGCCATACAAATGTTAGAAAGCAACTAAATTAAAAGATAATTAAATTAAGAAAAATTAGTGTAAATTTTGAAATTATGGTGCAATGTTATTTGATATAAGTTGTTTAATTGATGATATTGGAATCGCTAGTTAAATGTTTAATACTTATATCAGGGTGTGTTGCGTAGCGTCATGAAAAGTGCTTAAAAGGCGCTGAAATTCGAAAACTAATTTTAAGCACCTTAAAAATACTTAATTTTCTCGGGAAGTGTTAAGGAAGCTTTTTTTTTTTCTTTCCCACACGCTTGAATACGATAATTCGAAAGCATGGTTGCATAGATTTATTTACCGAATGTAGCATGACATAAAACCAACACCTTTCCACTTCCTCTTTCTTCAGTAATCACCTTTCCACTTCCTCTTTCTTCAGTAAATTCGACGTTTAATGTAATATCGAATATATAATGTAATATCGACGTTTAATGTAATTTTTGTCCTGAAGAGGTGATTGGGAAATACGGACTGTGCCATACTTGTTGCGTTGAAGAATTTATTTAGGTTACGCCTGGTAAGTATACGTTTTACCTTTCATGTGTTGTTTGAAAAGAATAGGCAGATTTTTCTGATCAACGGAAAATAAGAATACAACAGGATAAAATTGGTGCGCTAAAGAGATACATTGAGCATGGGCGAAGCTGCTTCAAAAATACTTACATGGAAGCCTCTTTAGTACGTAACATATTCAGTCATCAATGTCACTAATAGGTCGGTTTGGAGCAATCCCAATAAAGGCCTATGAAAAGTATTTTGTACTATATAGGATTGTAATTCGATTTTAATTTGAAGCTATAATTTTTCAGTGTTTGCGATTCTGTCGTTTTTTCCCCCTTCTTTTTTTAATATATATATATATATTCCAGTCCATTTGAAAATTATTATTTGTTGGACCATTTCGTCAAATTTTAAAAGAAGAGGGAAGAAAACCTTTCTATGCACTTAAAAGTTTTAAAGGAATGATTTTAGATTTTGTTCTTTAGGGTGCAGATGTTATTATTGTTTAAAGATTTTTTTTTATAACTCTTATAAAAACTTTTCCCAGTGAAATCTCTCTTTACATATAAAGGTTTATCCTGACTGACAGGGTAATGCACAGCATAAAACATTGAAGTTTAGGAGCATGAAATTTGGGAAGTTACTTCTTGGGTATCGGAGGCCCAATAAGAATGGATTTTTCAAAAATTTTAATTTGAAGTTTAATTAAAAATAAAAACATAATTTCCGACATGACATCATGTGGCATGTTATTGCATACAAATTATTTTACATTCTCTTAAAGGTTACATAACTTTTCGGTAATACGAATTTATTTGAATGAACGCATTTTTTTCCTTAGTTTTATTTTTGAAAATTTAATTTTGGACACAATTTATAGCAATTATCTTTATCGTAAGGAAATTCGAAACAATATCTTTGCAGGCCATAAAATATCACATTATCATCAATTACCCCCCCTCCCCCTCCCGCACAATATTGTGGACCTTGGAATAGGCTGTGATTACCTTATATGGCGCTCACCATCGCTATACAAAGTATTTACAAAATACAGATCTTTGACTTGAATCTAGCATTTTTATTTTGAGAATACTTGTTTTGGACTCTTGTTTTGCTTGCAAGCTCACACTAAAATTTGACATAAAAAGATAACATACCGAATGCGTTAATCATTTTAGAGCATTTCTTAAGGAAGCTCACTTTCCAATCTTGGGGGCTCTTATATTTCAAAACATTGGCCATGAAAAATTGTGAAATTTTTTAGTCTTCCAGTTAACAGTTTCGCTAATACAAAATAATTAACCTCTGGATTTTTTTCCAAATGAAGAAAACGCGAGTCCTCAGTGAAATCACAGTTGATATTGACTTGACTCTCAGAATGCAGGTTTGTCTCCTGAATTTCATTTTATTTCTCTGCGTTTGGTCCTTTGCCACTTTCCTATGTTTTAGTTTGCTTATTTAATTTTTGTTGTGTACCGATCTGGTTTGTGAACAATTGAAGTCCCTGTCTCATCCATATTCCATATGGCCGTAAGTCCGAAATTGTATTTGCCGTAACACTGCTTCAAAAGTTAAAAAAATGCTGGAACATTTGTTTTATTAAATGAGGTGGCCAAACTGAGATTCATTGCTTCTGGCTTTCTAATGGATAAGGAAGAATTCCTTTTTAAAAGCAAGCTAAACCAATTCTTGCTCTGTGGATTTTCCTCCCATGAATTGGGCACTTTCTGTTTTAATGAAGTAGGGAACTGGCAATCTGTGTATTTCCTTCAGATTGAGTCGAAAATAAACATCTGACGCTCGTTTTACATATTCTGAGAGATCAACTTCTTTCTGACAGCCGAAATTTTTTGTGTTGGAAGATCGCTGGAAGTCAAAAAAATAGCTGCACTGACTTTTGAAGATTTTTGACCGTAGTGATTTAGGGAACACAAGGGTATCCCATACTTTTCAGCAGCTTTTGATTATTACAATTCTTTCTGAAATACTGCTTTTACTACTTCAACAATGACGTCCCAGGGAGTAGGGGGCTGTCGTCCTCTTTCTATTTCTATTAAATTTGAAAAAAAAAAAAAAAACTAGTACATCTTTGACATCATTCAAAACCAAAGTCAACTTGCCTGCCATGCCATTTTTATTTTGATTCAATTTTTTTCCAGAAATATTAAATTAATTAAAAGATGTTTTCTCATGAATATGTTTATGAACTCAGAATACTAATTGTAATACTCAATAATTTTCATTGTTAATATTGTCTATTGTAAAAGAAAATCGAGTGGTAAATAGTTAAAAAGAAAAAAAAAAAAAAAAAAACCTTAAATGTCTGTTGATCTATACGAAACTGACTTAAAATTTCTGAGCATATGAAGTCGTACTTCCTGTTCACGCTGTTCCTACTTCTAATGCCATCTAGTCTCTTTTAATTTGGCTATTAGCCGAGTGCCGCCTTGACTGTGGGGACAAATAGCCCCGGTTTTCCCAATTTAATTTTTCTAGAAATTTCTCTCTGCACACTCTGTATATTTTTAACATATAAAAATAAAAGTTGTATATTCTGGAAACATTTTTTTCATTTAATGTTAATATCTATACTGATCCATTTTCATTTTATATGAATGTTGCAAACATTTATATAAAAACGCATTACTGTCTTAAAATTTAAATTATGAAAGAATGAAATTTATTTTTTGCTCATTTATTAAACTGTTCCATTCACATTTATTTTAGGTAATGGTACTGAGAAAGCTATTTTAAATGACGATTATAGAGTTAAATGTGAAATTCCTTGTAGCAGCAGACATACTTGTGAAAATTGCACTCAAGGCCCTTGCATGTGGTGTAGTAGTCAGCAAATGTGCATTGAATCTAATGCATATGCTGCAGTGTTTCCAGTAGCACAATGTATGGAATGGACTACACAGATCACAAAATGTCGTGGTGAGTGAATCGTTTTTTTAATTTTGTTTTTGAAGTGTATCTGTATTGCATTAATTCGATATATTATCATTGTGAAGCTTGTATTTTTAAGAAGATAAAAATGTGCCTTTTCTCTGAGCTCTTAATAGGTAAAAAATTATGCATACAAGGCATTAAAAATTTACATTAAAATTAAATATTACCATTAATAAATGAAAAGGCGTTTTAAAAATTCTTAATATTAGTTCGGCATAACCATTTGAATATATTTTGTGATGACCAATTTAGTTATAAGAACAGAAAAAAATATATTTGCTATTAAAATGGTGATGCAAAGATTCAAACGTTATGCATATAAATGTAGGTTTGATATTAAAGTAATTGGAAATTTTCAGTGCAAAAGCAATGAAAATCAATACACAGGGTTGCCATCCAACCAGGAGAACCGGGAAAACACAGGGAGTTTAAAAATCGACAGAAAAAAAATCCAAGAAAATGCAGGGAAACCGGGAAAATACATTGAATTTTAAGTTTCTTTGTTATTTTTCTCCCATCATAAAAATACCGATATTTAAAGATTGCATACAAAACAATACCTTTCGCGATTGTGTAATACCCTCTCCTTTTCTACTCACCTCCCCCTTTTTTTTACTTTATAGATCAGCCTAGTTTCGATTTGCTAGGCAGTTCTTTTTCCATAAGTTTCTTGAATTGCAATTAATGATCTTCTGTAACTGCTTGAAAGTATAGAATACATTAATCTGGCATGAACATTCAATCTGCGGAAGTAGCACAGTGGTTTTTAGTCTGTCGCACTTGAGTTTATTGAATGGTTTGTTTATTATTTGGGAAACTGTCAGCTTATTCAAAGTAGATTAGAATTTTTTAAAAAAACAATGAACTTTTCAAAATACGTATTTAATACGTATTGGACGGATAAAAAAAAAAAAAAAAATCCAATTCTGATTTTGCTGAATGGGTTCGAGGATATCAGCAAAAATCCATTTGTTGCTTACTGCTCGCTTTGTAAGAAGAAAACAAGCCTACGCAATATGGAAATTCTGACATTACTATTCATGCTAAAAGCGGAAAACATACAAGACTGCCTGCTTCAAAAGGGTCATTATTGATGTAGAAGAACTTGGTGTCTAAAAGAAATAGAGGAAAAGATGACAAGTGAAATCTGAAAACGTCAAAATGAATTTCCGAAAGTAAAGTAAACCGATTTTGAACTTTTTAGTTAAAGTACAATCATGTAAAGCTGATTTTTTATGGGCATTAAAACTTGCTGCGTCACTTTCGCCCTTTAATGCTTTCATTGATATATCGGAAATATTTTCACGTATATTCACTGAAAGCGAAATAGGTAAAAAAAAAAAAAAAAAAAAAATGTAAGTTGTCTGGAGGAAAAAAAAAAACCGGATCCTTTAAGGATTAGCACCATGAAACTGATGGATGAAAAATCTGCAGAAATTATGCCCAAACACATGAATTGGGAAAACTGAATAAACAAATAAATAAATAAAAAAGAGTAATTTTGTTTTGTAATGATTTTTATTAAGTAATCACTAAATGATTTGCATCATGATAACAAACATGTTTTGTGTCTTATTTCACTTGAGTCCTTAATTTTATGTGACTTACAGTTAATAAAATTGACTTAAAGAGCATGAGAGTTAATATATCCCCCTCCTTCTTAATAGATAAATTTTGACTTGCAAAATTATAGATAAAGAAAAATTGTTTTCTTTTAATGTATGTAATTATAAACCTTTTAGCATGCTATTATTTCGACTAATGTTAAAATGTTGCTTCCTTTCCTTTCTTTTTCCACTTCTTAAAATCATATTGCATTGTACTTATCATGAATTCCTTCGTGCATTTCCACAAATCTTAAATATACATATAGGGAAAAAATCAGGCAAAATCTGTTTTTTTTTTCCTCTTTTTTTTCTCTCTCCAGATTTTAATAGCAACGATACAATAAATAAAAACCTTCAATCTTTTTCTGAGTATTTCAATTGTGTTGACATTTTTACATTCGGTGTCACAGATTATTGTAGTTACAGTAAATACTTTTTATCACTGATTTGTTTAATTTTTATTGTAAAGAAATCCAACACCGCTATTAGGAAAACCATATATCTTGTTTATTAGTGAAAACCTACATTAGCTTGATAATTGTTAAATACATTTAAGGGTGTTTTTTTTTTTTTTTTTTTCAGAAGTCAAATTTTAGGACACAGATATTTTCCCAACATTTAAATTTTAATCTATTTGTGTACTTTTTTTATTAATATTCTTATTAATTCCATTTACATACATCAGGATGGTAAATTCATTTTCATTGTGTAAAACGATTGCTAAAATTAGTAAGTGGGCTAATTAGTGGTAAAATTAGTGAATTTATACTGGACTTAATTTTAAATCTAACTTGTGTTTCGTATTAATCGCACAGCTGAAAATAGCTGTTTTTGATCGAGCAAGAGTAAGTTCCTGTTTCAAATCGGCTGTTAAAAATTTCTTCTGTTTACCGTAAATTTGTTTGTTATATAATCACAATCAGTTGCATTGTATAATTTTCATTGGATGTGGCATTAATATCCTTTTAAAGTTAAAAAATACCATGTTTATATAAGGATGTATATTTTTTCAATTTCGTTTCAAGATGGTGTCCGTTTTAATGGTTTCATTATTAGCGATTTTTGCAACATTAATACATTTAAGTAATTTTGGTATGTGAAAAATTTAATTGTAATTTTGTTAATATTAATAAAAGTATACAGTTAATTGCAATTTGTTAATGGAATAAAAAAAGGCATTTTATTGTAATTGTGTTGATACTGATAAATTCTTTTTTTTTTTTTGGGTGGATGAATTTTTTTAAAAAAAAATTAACAAAAGTTAGTACCTATTACGTAGAACTTATTTCTGTTTCTTTTTCTTCATTACAAAAAAAAAAAAAGTTTCTCTGGTAATTGATGGAATTGCAAATATCCCTTGTAATATCAGTTTATATGCATGCAGTAAAATAATAAAATAATTTTATATAGATACTAGGTAGATATAGATAGCAGAATTTTATATAGATACGAGCTAGCCACCTTTGGTGGCTATTTCGTTCGCCCAGATTTTTTATTTTTTCACACTTTTAAACTATTGATTTGGAATGCATCATTTTTTTTAGAAATTCACCTTGTTCTTTGATATGTTTGAAAAATATCAACTTAATTGCCCCCAGTCTACTACAAATCACTGCACATGTAAATTATATATATATATATATATATATATATATATATATATATATATATATATATACACACTGCAAAATCAAAGAGGAAGTGAAAATCCGACAGCGGTATTGATATCTAAGGAAAACGCTTTTTTAGTGTAATTTTAACATAGGTAAAAGTGCGCATTGAATGTTTTGATGGATAAATTTGTATTTTAATCAAAATATTGAAGGCATTGTTGTATACAGATGAAGACAAAGCAGATTGTATAGCCACTAGCTTAGAAAAACAATTCCAAAACAATGACACAATTGACATGGAAACGGATAACACGGTTAATGAAACAGTAGCCCAATTTAAATTCTATAAAAACACCCTCAAAGAAATCAAAACACCTCCCACCCCTAGTGAAATTAAAATAGCAATTAAAAAACTTAAAACAAACAAATCCCCCGGTCATGATGGAATAAATAATAAAATGCTCAAAAATCTCCCAGACAACATTATTTTCGAAATTACAATACTAATTTACAAAATCTTAATTATTGGATATTTCCCCAAAAGATGGAAAACAGCAACTGTTGTGCCGATACACAAACCCGGTAAAGACCCAACCAACCCCACAAATTACAAACCCATCTCCCTAATACCATCAATAAGGAAACTAACAAAATACATAATACTTAAGACTAAACACTTTCCTAGAAGAAAGTAAAATTCTCATACCCGAACAATTTGGCTTCAGGAAAAATCTGTCTACAACACATCAACTTTACCGTGTTACCGAATTCATCGAAGAAGCTTTCCATAATAAAGAAAAATCAGCAGCAGTGTTCCTAGACATACAAAAAGCATTCGATAGAGTTTGGCAACATGGTTTAATCTATGAATTAATTAATTACAACACCCCCAACTACCTAATTCAAATAATTTACTCTTATCTGTTAAACCGTAAATTTAAAGTTAAAATAAAAAATGCAATTTCCTCAGAAAAAATTATACAAGCTGAGGCTCTAAAATTGGCCCAGTTTTGTTTTCCATCTTCATTAACGACATTCCCAAACAGTTCAATACCATGTTATGCATCTTCGCGGACGGACGACATAGCAATACTTTCAAAAAATAAAACCCCCAACTACATACAAATAGCACTAAACATACACCTCAAAAAACTTGAAGGCTGGTTTGAAAAATGGAAAATTACAATCAATGTCACGAAAACAGTAGCTATTATTTTTCACAAATCACTTGTAAATAAATCATACCCCCAGCTAAAAATTAACGACAAAATTATCCCATTGTTTCAGAATTGCAAATACCTTGGAGTAATTATAGACAGGGAATTAACATGGAAACCTCACTTTATCTACATCAAAAATAAATTCCGTGAACTAGCGCGAAAATTCTACCCTCTAATATCATGCAATTCCAAAATGAATAGGGAAAATAAATTACTTATTTACAAAGCCTATTTGCGTCCAGTACTCACTTATGCCTGCCCAGTGTGGGGGTATGCTGCCAAAAGTAACTTCAAACTTTTAGATCAACAATAAAATCAAATAATAAAAAATATCTGTAAAGCACCCAGATTCTTCTCCAACTCTGAAATTTATAAAGCAATCGAATATCCCCCACTCAAAAAATTCGTTCAAAAAATAGCCACTAACTTTTATAATAACCTTGCAAATATAGCTAACGAAGCAATAGATCTAACCCCTAAATATGAGCCCAATCCACTAACTAAAAGACCCAAAAACGTACTCCTGTAAACCCATAACCCTTTCGCTAACAAACCTAACCCTTTAACATCACCTGTCCAAATTAATGTAAACAGACAATGCCCACGGCGCCATCTAGTGCTATAAAATAACCCTGTAGATCACCCTACACTAGATTTATATCGCAAAGGCAGCATACCCCTCACCCACTCCACCAGTAACAACCAATAGCATTCCGCCATTCAACAATCCTCCTCACCCCAGCCAATCATAACTCTAGCTTCACCCAGAAACGCAACTAATGAAAATTCCCCATTAACCCAACAAACTCATGGCAATATAATAAAAGTAAAGTTCTAACAGTCACATCAATAAAGGGATAGTCCTTCTCCAAGGACGGGAGCCCCGACAAACATATCATCGAAGAATGTGCATCAGATTAAATTCAAAAAATTTATTAAAAATGAATAAAATAATTGTACGAAAATGAAATTAAAATCATTAATTTTTTTTGGGATTTAAGACAATAGAAAAAACATTATTCTGAGAAAATTGTTTAGAAATATGAATGTTTGTTTCCATAGGCAAGTCGTAGTGATTGCCTATCTGAGGATGATTAAGTTTATTTTCACTTTCAATTAAACTTCTCTTTCAGACTTAGTTTCTTTTGCATCTTCTTTCTTCTGATTGAATAGAGGTTTCGGAGATATGGCGAGCGCCACTTCTATAATTTTTAATAATAAATTACAGTTCTGTTAATTAGCTGAGCTAAGTTTTGAATTAAAGGCAGCGTAAAAAGATTCAATGAAGTAGTCGGATACATTCATATGACGATTTGCTTACATTTGACTGTTACTATTAGACAATAAGAAATAAGAGAGATTTATGTGTTATATTCATTTAGCTGTTTATGTATATAAACTGGTACTTAAAATAATTACAATAATTAAATGTCTCAAATATTTCCGTAATTCTTTTTACTACTATTTTATTTTTCCTTAAATACAACAAATATATCAAAATGAAATCCTCATATATAAAGAAAAGTTGAGCTCAAAAGTTTTGTACTCACTAAAAGAATTCTTGAATGATAAATAATTAAGAAGCCATAAAAGAATTTACAAAATTTAAATGTATCATAACAAAAAAAGTAACATTTAAGTAATCAGTAACAATAAACATTATTTATATGTTTTATTATAAAAATACTATCTTAAGTCAGCTTAATTGGGATTTTCTAACAACTTCCAATTTACTATCAATTTTGAAAATTCATTCTGATGCGAAATTAAATAATTAATAAGTAAAGAAATTATTGTGCAGTTCTTTTGGTATTATTGAATTTATTTACCTAAAGAATACATTTTTGTATTAAAAGATTGTACTTTTCTTTAAATTAGCAGTGTTTGATTATTTTGCTTTTTATCTTTTTTTTTTCATCTCTGTGTGCAATTGCATTTATTTCATTGTTTCTCTAAAACAATACACCGCCATTGATTAAGAATTATAACTTTAACTTTGGGAATGCATAAGAAAAAGCAAGAAAATGCCAAAAAATTCTTAAGAAATCAAATGTCAGTTTATGTTGAAATATAACTTATGAAATTACCGGAAGTTTTAACTGTCATATTATCTATACAATATATCCTAAACGGAATATTGAACGAAATTTACTTTCGCATAGAAGAATACAATGTTTTCTGAATTTCGTTTGTTTTTTCGAAAGACATAAAACGCCATCGAATAATTTTATTTTCTTTCATAAGGGGTTGCAGGGCAGAATGTCGCTAGGGTAGTGTGTAATGCAGTGTTATTCCCGAGCTTAGGTCGTCTATTGAATTGTTGTAATTTTACACTTATAATTTTAAATTAAGTTAGCCACAGATGTTATCATTTGATACAAAAATGACGTGAACAATAAGCATTTGAAGTGTTTTGACTGAATCAGTACAATTGCCTAGCAGAATATGTTATCTAATTCAGTAGAGGAGAAAACAATACACTAAGTGGTTAAAATTAAGGTTTATTTTGATCAAATCATAAAAACTCTTTTAACATTTCTTAAATTGATCTGCTTAAAACTTTGCAACTCCTGGCTGTGGTGCCATTGGCATGTTCCTAATCTGCCCCCTCCCAAGTTACGCCACTGCAAGGCGGTCATTTTGAAGTTTGGCTTCTAAAAATTATGTCTCATGCATGTACTGCTGTTGTAGATATTTTGAATCACGTTTCTTTGGGGTATGATATCGTTTTTTGAGTGATTTTCTCGAAAGCAAGGGGATATGTTAAAGTCATGGGACATTTTTTATTTTTTGTAATTGTAGAATTTCTTTATTTCGAGTGTATATGGTAATTATGTGACATCTGTATATTTCCTTAAGGGGAGGGGGGGAGGGAAATTGGTTTTGTGCATTGTCATATTTGAAAATAGTTCTGATGATAGACCTTTATTCTTTTTCTAATTTCTTTCTGTTAACTTATCAGTGGGTAAATTATATGTAAAAAAATATTAAGAAAAAATCTTACATTTAATAATATTCTGTATTTTCTTACAATCATTTTTTAGGTCTAAATTGTCGTGATATTCAAACTTGTGACCAGTGCCAGAAGAATCCCCGTTGTGGATGGTGTGATGATGGAAGTGGGACAGGTTTAGGTGTTTGCCTGGAAGGTTCTGCTGCTGGTCCAGTGGTACTGGGAGGATCTTCTTATTCCTTAAATAATACTGTATGCCCAGCAGGACAGTGGTTCTTTACAACATGCCCAGGTAATTCTATAATAAAAATGTACTAATAATTTAATATCTTAATTCTTATATTTTAAGATCTCATATCATTAAACCTAATGGTAGTTAAAGTGGTATCTTCTTAAAATATTTTAAACTACCACTAGCATAAAAATTAAATTTTCAAAAGTTGGAGAAATATTTCATATTAATCTAGGATATATTTGTTGAACAGTAATGATGCAAATCGAATCTTGGTTTATTTAAAAATCATCATTATTAGATATGGTTTCAAATATTAATTAAAAAAATTCCTTTATCTGTGCAGTAGTGAGTTTTTACTGCAGAATTGAAAATGTCAGGATGTGATATTTCTTAGTTTTTCATTTTGATTTAACCATGTCTTGAATGAACTGAATCCTATGTAATTATCTTAATTTGTATTTCGTTGTAGTAATAAGCAAGCACATATGCCCTTTTCAGTCATTTGTGAAATGATTGCACTGTCTCACTCATTATGAAATATCCTTGAAATATAAATAAAACAGAATTTTTTTTTTGTCGGAAGTTATGAATTTGGTGAGTAATACCCTATCAACATACATTGTAATGATTTATTTCTTCCTATGTTTTCATACCAGTGTAATTTTGGATTGTTTTAATTCTTTGACATTTTCACAATACCTTTTACCCTTATTAGTGTGACTGGTCGTTATTTCATAATGTAACCTTTTAATGTTCCTGACACTGAAGAACTAAAGTAGATTATTTTTATAAATATATTAAAATACTGTAACATTTGGCAGATGCATAAAAATAATTCGAAAGCTTTAATGTATTCTTTAATCTTGTGACTAGACACTTATCGGAGTCCTTAGACTAAGTAATGTGCTTTTTTTTTTATAATTGTCTCATGAACTTACAGGGTGCGTAGCGTCATTAAAAACTGCTTATTTCTTATGGTCCTTAAATAAGCGTCTTAAAAGTGCTTATTTTTTACAAAGGTGCTTTTTCTTCTTTCTGAAGATAAAACAAAATTTACATGAGGTTAGATTGTTCCTTGTATAAGAATAAATTTTCTTTTTGTCTCATCTTTCAATGAAAAGTGCTGACCATAAAGAAGGAAATGATGCTGGTTGCTGATTCATTTGTATTAATGAGTACGAAGGTTGAAAAAAGTTCCTCTTGTGGTAGTATATAGTATGTATGGACAAAAATATCTTTCGTTGATTTAACTTTTTAAAAAATCTCCTTTGCTTGCATTGGTAAGCAAAAAAAAAAAAAAGGAGGGGAGTAATTGTGTTGCGACCGGAAATATACATATGTAAAGTTGGTTTAACTATGATTTAACCTCATTATTGTACTTTTGTTCTGTGGTTACTTCTTTGCAGAATGTATATTATATTTTAACATTTTTATAAATAAATTATTTAATTGTTTTTCTGCTTGTAATTTTAATGCAAAAGTTGTATTTTTTTAACAATATGCTGAAAAAAATGTGTTCTCAATTCACTGTGGACGTACAAAAGTAAATACACTGAATGGTTGAAGGCTTCCAAAAATAAATATAAAACGAAATGTAAATGGTGCTCTAAAGAATTTGACATTTCTAATGCAACTTAAACCTCGGACACAAGTAGCATATCGGCTCAACTAGGTCGAAATTAGCGGCGGTTCCGGAACTGTTGCGTCGATTCATCTTACTTGATTCTCCCGTGGATTTGCGTATAATTTTATTTCTTTAATAATTTGAGTCTTTTATCACAGTTAACTATCCTGTCGACTATTTAAATATAAATATATTTTAGCAATTGTGTGATCGAATTGAAGACGCTTTGAATTTTTTACTTTCACTGCGGGAGGCATTTTATGCAGAAGGCGCGTTGATAGAACTGAAGTTCGTTTACATCGCGACACAAAAGAGACTGAAATTTTTCCCTACGTTGGTTTCACTATGAGATATTGATAGAGATTTCTTTGACACGTGTAGTCTTATGAATGCTAAATTGAAGTATCCTTAAAAGAATGTGGTAAGCATTAAGAATTTTTTCCCCTTCACTCGGAGCGTAAGAAAATGCTGAAGTGAGCAGTTGTTAATAAAGCGCATGGGGAAATAATTAAATAAAAAAAAAGAATTGGATCAGGAAATAAGATTATTTTAAAATGAAGTTAATATGACCTAAATTAAGATAAAAATTTGGAAATTAATTAGATTTGAATTAGATTAAGAGATATCATTACACACATACACAATCGCGCGCGTGCATATTTCCGACAGGTTTTTTTTGTTGTCTTGTGTCGACTTAAGGGAATCTTGGGTACTTTTGTAACAATTTTGCAGGCGTCAGGGATATTTAAATTTGTTGTCAATTCATGTTCTTCAAATATCCAGTCCCGCCAAAGAAATTGAGAACACAAAAGTTTGCGATTGTACTCAGAATTCCGAGCAAGCACTGCTTTAAAAAACCGCTAATTTTTTAACGAAAGAACGCTGCATTGATAGTGATAATTCTAAGGAATTGAATGTATTTCCTTTATTAAACTTATTTCCTTCAATACTTGTGGAGATCTGTATTATTTTGAATTTATTTATTGAATCTTGGTGATTCCTTTTGCTCATTTAGACTAATTCTGAAATTATTGTTATTATATTAATAAAAAAGTGCAACATCTTTAAAAAAGAGACATGACTGAAATTGTTTTTGAGAAATTTCATTCAATTTTCATTCGTACGCCAAAGAAATTTACTGAAACGAACTATAAACATTTAACCGTTCATTGAAACAATATTTGCGGTAATAAAGCATGAGCAAGCTTACACACACACAAAAAAAAAACAAAAACGAGGAAGGTGGAATAGAATATGCTACACGTCATACACAGGGAATCAAATTGCTCATTTACTTCTTCAGCAAGGAAAAAATAAAATAAAAATCTCGCGCCTAAAAGTAGTTCAATCTGAAACGAAATTATTGGCCTCAGTATGAAACTGATGTGTTGACATAATTTCGGCGTGAATAATGAACTTTGGTGATTGAAAATTTACTCCAGCTTTATATTTATTATTGGAAAAATAATTTAAAATTCTACTCCATAAACATGTATTGGTAGGCTAATTCCGTGATTGGAAATTGATTCAGTGGAAAACATTGCTGGACCACATCGTTTAGAATAAACGTTTTCCCTTCTGACGACATCAGTTTTGTGAAGATGAGATTTGAAAATAACACACTGTATAACTGCAATTTGTTTTCATTGGTCTTGTTATTCTGATAAATTTCCTATTTTGTAGCATGTCAGTGTAATGGCCATAGTACTTGCGTGAATGGAACAGATAAATGTCTTTTGCCTTGTCAACACCTCACTGAAGGTATATTTTAGTTGTATTTATTTATTAAGCATAATTAGTAATTTGTTTGCTTCGTATATAAGTTTTTTTAAATGTCATGTCAACTATTTAATTAAAAGAAAATGTCTTTGACTTTTCAAGTTCTTTATATTATATTTTCTTTATGTAGAAAGGCATATATTGAAGTTTTTTTAGTGAATTTTGCATAAAATTTGATTACGTTTTCATCTTAAGTTTTTGTTCATTACTGTTATCTTACTTATTTGAATTTTATATTAAAAATAGCTGTGATATATTCTACGAGTAAATGAATTAAGCATTTTAAATTGTGAAACTTTAATTATCATTGTATCTTCTGCTTTTAAACTTGTTTTATTGCCTTATTGAAGATATTATATAAAAGTTTTTTTAAAAAAGTATTAACAAAAGATCTAATTGGAATGGTAGGAATATTTTAATTATGAACTGAAGCAATTCTAATAATCTAACTTAAATATAATTTTATTTAAATTTAACTGTAAGTTCACGTAAAAATGCTAGTTATTAAACTCTAATAGCTGGAAATAAATTATTTCACCATTTTGTGTAATTATATATAATATAGCACTGCGTATCTTTGCAGGAACTCATTGTCAACAGTGCATGGCTGGTTATCATGGAGACCCAGTAAATGGAGGCAATTGCACTCCTTGCTTTTGCAATAATCATGGCGATTTATGCCATAGAGAAACTGGACGGTGTTATTGTACCACAAAAGGCATTAATGGACCTCATTGTAATAGGTAAAATATGTAAAGAGTTTTGTCCTTTTCTTTTCTTTTTTTTTTCTTTGGTTTTTAAAAGTTAGCGACAAATTCGAAATCACTCTAATCCAGCTAAATGTGGTTCGAAACTTGTGAAATGTGAAGATATTACAAATGAAAGCAAGCTAGACAAGCATTGACTAGCAATATGCAAAAGAGTGCCTCTTTACGTAAATACTATATAATTTACTATTCAATGAACGACGGAATATTAAACGATTTCGCGATTACCAATGCACAACATTTAATTTCAGGCGATTTTTGCCAGCAAAATTATGCTGTAGAGCTGTACATCGACTTGAAACAGCCTGACACTGCCAGATGGCTGGATGCCGATCGCCTTATCTTAAACTGGTTGTATACTGATTGTATGTCTAACTGCTGGTTCTGCTTTTTAAAAACTTACTGAAGGCAGGTCAAGAGTTACCGCTTCTTCAGGTGATGTGGCTTAGTGCTTGTCCCAACAAGACTGCAACATTATCTCGCCTTAGATCTTCTTTTATTTGTGCTACGAGAAAGATAGTATTGATCTGGACAGAACTCAGACAGCTGCATGAAAAAGGTGTGTACGCTAGGCCATCTCTATTATATATGCCACTAACCTTCCGCCACAGGAAAGATGATTGGATATGGAGTTTTGTAAACTGGTTTGAAAATCAGTGAAAGTCTGTTCTGTCCACTGATGAGTCCCGCTTTGTTTTGCTGAATAATTCTTGTTGTGTTTACATTTGGGAGAAATTAATTCTCAATATATTCCATCTAACGTACAGGAAAAGGTCGCTTATGCAGGAGGCAATGTTCTTGTTTAGGCAGTAGTCCCTTAAGTGGGTGCATAGTAGGGCTTGCCGATGACTGAACTTCATCGCAATATATCGTTTAACATAAATCGATATTTTTGGATAGGTCATGATTTTATTATTTATTGATTTATAATTAACCTCTCTTAACATATTGACTAATTGAATACCCCCCCCCCCCAAAAAAAAAAAGTGAATTGATGAATTTCCATTTAGATAATAAAAATATTTGTGCTTTTCCTTTCAGTAAAATATTTAAAAAGATAATTCCATTAGAATCCCTTTAATATCCCTTTAATATCAAAGCAATGTCTACGTTTTACAATTTATAGTAATATTTCTTCATTAATGGAATTATATTTAAAATTTTATATTCTTTCCTGCTGATTCTAAATTTTTTTTTTCATTCCTCTCAAAGGGGAGGATGCATATTAATACCTTTCATAGGCAAAATAAAATTGATGTCTCAAATTAGAAATCTAAAGTAGGTTGTCATAAAAATTGAGTATGTGAACATCATTAATTTAATATATGAACATTTTTATTTTTAGAAGTTTTAGTGGCAGATTTAATTTAAATATGGAACTAAAATTTTTTCTCAATTGGGAGATTGGATGATTACAACTAAAGAGGCTTTAATGTAATTTGCAATTTCAGAAATCAAAAAAGGATTAAGAAATAATTATACTGAATTGTAAAGGTTTCCTAATTGTCAAGTAATTATGAACAACATAGACAAATAAAAGAAAATACACTATTGCACATTATCATTATTGTACGACGAAAAACTAGGTATGTGCTTTCATGTGCCGGTGCATTTTGTGATATTTTTCTTTCTAAGCATATAATGTACATCCTCTCACTGCCTGTTTTTGCACCATTTTCTTGAAGAAAGTATTTTCCAAATGGAATGGCTAACACCCTTTCCCATCTGTAACTTCATCGAGCATGTTTTCAATGCTCCCAAGAAGCAACTTGTTGGCCTCCAACTCCCGAACCCTGCAAGAGCTTAGATTTTTTTTTTTTAATGATCAAATGGACATTGTTACCTGTGCAGCTTATTAACAGTGAGACATCATTATTAGACCTACATTACTATTTAGTGATCATGCTCACTATTGGAAAATTTTGGTGTATTTAATTTACCTGTCAAATTTATGCTTTTTTATGATTTCTGTGGATATTATAAACTGCAAATACTATATATAACATTTTCTTTTGTTTTTAAGTAAAGCATAATATTAAATATTGTCACTTAAGTTTAATACAATTTAGTTTCTTACTTTTGAATAATCAGTTTTCAGATTATTGCTTAGCTTCTAGAAATCTGTATATTATTATTATTATTATTGTATATTAAAGCAAAATTTAAAGTTTCTTTTTGGGGGATGTTTTGAGAATTTTTTATATAGATTCAAGTAGATATATATAATCTATTGGAAATAACTTCATTTTTAATGTCCAAAAATTATAAAAATATATTTATATGTTTAGAAAATATTAAAAATTCGATGTAGTCTTTAAAGTTTTTAGATGTTTTGAAAATTTAGAACTAATTTCAGTCTTATAAAGTTTCTGTGAATTAGGAGCTTCAGAAATATTTTTCCTTAAAATTCTTATTTTGAAACATCTACTTGTTTTTTTTTTAAATTATATTTATTATAGTTATTCAAGAATATTTGCCTGTTGAGGATATTATAAATACAAAATTCAATTTCACCTTTTTCCATTTCCCTGTCTTGCATTGCGACCTCATTTGCATTTAGGGAATTATTTGTAGTCAAGTGACAGATTCTTGATTTTATAGTTATTGGTGAGTTCTTGTAGGTTGCGATTTCGCCAGATTCCTTTGCTCTTTGAGAGAAGCTCTCAAGCGAATTACGTTTTGTATCATGTACAAAATGATAAAAAAATTATGTATATATAAAAATAAGCGCTAAAAATTTATGTACCAAAGGGCTGCCGCTTTAAATTAATTTAATTTTTGCATAAAAAGTTTACCACCAAAGATAATTCTGTGAAAACATTTACCTTTCTTGTTTAGGTAATAGGGATTTCAGTTTCTTTTAAATGCTATTTAAATTTTGTATAATAGTGTTTTATTATAGAAAATTGCATAATTTTACGATGTTTTTGTATATTGCAATGCTATCATGACCCTCTCTTGCCATCTAACTTGTTAGAAGTAAGTTTTTTAAAACAATTTTGGACTTTCTCAACAGATGTGATGAATCTAACCATTACGTTGGTAATCCAGAGGAAGAAAATGGATCGTGTTTCTGTGAGTCCGAAACTTTTTTTATTCTTAAATACAAATAGTAGTTTCATTTTAAAATAGTGATAGTTGGCTTATTAACCTTTGTTTTACTACTTCATTATTTGTTAATTTTCAAAGGATTTAAAATTTTAAAATTTTTTGTTCTAATGAAAATGTCTTACAGTAATCAGTTGCGATTTGGAAAAGGAAATACAGCAACATGAGGGGAAAAAACAGTGTATCATAATTTCGACATTATCAACTGTATTGTTTTTAGAAATCTCTAATAAATGTTTTAGCATAAGATTCTGAGCCAGGGATTCATTCATTTCTCAGTGTACACTAAAATCTTATCTTATTACGGCTTGACTCAATGTTGCTACGGCTCTAATACTAGAATGTAGTTAATTTTGAAATTTTCTTTAAAAAGCAGGAAAACAGGAAATTCAATTTCTTAATTTTTCGTTTAAAATATGCCGATCTGTTTAAACATTGCAAGAATAAAACATCGTGATTTTATCATAGCTCTAAAAACTAAATACCATTCTTGACTATTAAACCGTGAAAGTTCATTCCTTTTCCACTTCACTCTTTTTTCTGCTTATATGAATCCGATTTCCAAAATTAAGAAAAAATACCAATAGTAGAATAATGACTACAGATACTTGAAAATTAGTGGTGGAGCCACGGAAACTGAAAAAAGACAATTTTTAGTAGAGGTTTTTTTTTTTCCCCTTAAGAATAATACTAAGAGAGAGAAAAAATTTGAATGCATGTTTAAATTCACGTTTATTATAAAACAACGCAGTAGTGGGTAAAAAGCAAATGGTTGATTTGCTTTACCTTTTTTATTCCAAAGCACAAATTTCTACTACATCTTCTGCACTTGTGAAGATCAAATTTGAAATTTTCCTGAAATTTTTTTAAAAATGTATGCAAAAAACATCTTGATTTATTTAATGAAGATGATGAAGACGTTTAGATGATTTCTGTTCGAATGTATTGATGTGTCCATCTAAATTAACTGTCATTTTTTTTAATTTTAAGAAATACTCAATATTATTACAGATTTTTTATTGTTAATCTTTTAAAAGTTGGCGATTTTTTTTAATGAAAGTTTACACTATATATATATATATAAGCATTATTTTATGTGAAGCAGAATGCTGTTTGAAGACAGTGAAGAGACTTGCTATTTCGTGATGTCGTTTTATTTCATTTTTAAGAAGCAGGCATATGTACAAGCAATGAGCACACAGAACGACACAGAAAAGGAATGAGGAAAAAGCTCTTGGACATTTTATCCCTGGTCTTATATAACCTATGATTTTGATAGGGAAAACATTTCTTCATAGTGCTAATATATTACGAGATTTCGATTGGGATTTTCGTTACACGCGCGGAGAAAGCAGGGGAAACACAGGGAGATTTAAAAAAAGAATTTGCCTCATCAGCGGTATTTTGCCTCTTCACGCGGAGTGTGGGAAAGTTAGACTTTTAGCTGATTCTGCAATTTAACAAAGCTTCTCTTGAATTAATTAAGTAGAGACAGTGGAATTGATGACGAAATAAGAGAGTATTTTAGAATAAAGTTACTATGGGCTAAATTAAGATAAAATCTTGAAAATTAACTAAATTGAAACTAGAGTTAAAATATCATTACACACACACACACACACACACACACACACACACACACACACACACA
>JAPMOR010015793.1:640891-692400 GCA_026543865.1 Argiope aurantia
CACACACACACACACACACACACACACACACACACACACACACACACCGAAAAAACATCCTTTGTTTTACGATGGAAGACAATGTGCAAATACAGAAATAAAATTTAAAAAAATACATATTTAAAATTAATTTTGCATTTTTTTCTATAGAATCTATGCATTATTATAAAACAGAAAACATTCTATTCTCAGAAAATATGCAGGTCTACATATGCATGTGTACACGAAAGAGCTTAATTTTTTCGGCTAATGTGTTTAAATGGTGTTTTATTTTTTGAAGCAGGTTCTCACAATGCAACTTGTGTCATCATCTAGCTTGAAAAATAGCTAAATGAGAAGTGTGAGGGCCCTTTAGTTTTATTTAAATGGATTATTTAAAAAATATCCGTATAAATTTTTCGTTATGGGTGAATTCTTTGAACAAGAAATCTTAAGTTTTGGCACAATTTATTTTAGCAATTCGTTTTAGTGAGCTTAGAATTTTCAAACCCTTTAAAGATACATCTTATATATTTTTCTCGACCATAGTTTATGTAATTTCCACTATGTAAGTCAAAGTAATCTTTTTTAAGGTTACTGTTGTTCATATCCTCTTTGCATACCAACAATTAAATGTGCAGTTTAAAAATGATCTGAATTGTTTAATTTTGTGATCTTAGTCCATAATGTTTTCTTTTTAGTAAAGTCATTTCGTATGTGGATGTGATATGATAAATATTGAAATTTAAATTTTTGATACAGTAGATCGTATTAATCATTAGCATGCATCAAAAAGACAATTTATGATCAATTAAATTTGGAAATTTATATTTTTAATCGAAAATATTTAAATGATTGACATTCCCATTATAAATAATTTTTTTAGTATCCTGGGTGACTTTATGTCAGATATTTTAATATCACCTGCATAATTGAAATTAATTTTAATATGAGAGGAACAGTAGAATTCATGAACACTTGAATTTGCAAATTTGTTTGTTTTTATAACGATAAACGCAAATATCTATTAATGAGCTATGCAGCATATATTATTGTAAGCTTTAAATTTTAGTTCATTTATATGCCATATATTTTCTGCAAAATTTTATTTTATTTATTAAAAATTCTTCTTTTTCGATCATTTATTGATTCTCACTGATTTCCTGATGATAAATCGATTTTTAATGTGTTTTAATAAATAATTGTTTTTATTAAAAATATTTCATTCTGTAATTTGTCACCTTTTCATGTAAAGTAAACTTTTTGAAAAGAAAGCATAATAGATTTAGATCATATATGTAAAAGGTTATCTGAGGACCTCAGTGGCTTAGTGGTAAGGATTCATTTCAGAACTGGAGGGTTCTAGGTTCGAAATTCGTTCCATTAAGATCCATCATTATGCGGGTAGGTGCACATGAAATCTGACATGTGTTAAGCATCATGTCTGTGTTGTGTAAAGCTTGGAGAGAGGGTGTCAGCTCAGGAAACTTTCTTATTATTTGATTACAGTTGAAAATTATGAATTCCATCCTCAAACAACCCTCATGTTGTTTCAAAATGGGATAGCTAAACTTTATGGTTTATACACGTATGTCTGTATATCATACATAAAATAAGTCTTTCAAAAAGTGATTGGATCAAAATATTTTTTCTCGTATTTTTCAGTATTTAATCAAATATATTTTTCCTTTTAGATAATTTATCGATCGACTTTCAGTACACATTTAATATGTCCAAGCCAGAGGATCGGCATTATACGAATATTAATTTTATGAATATACCAGTTAAACCTGATGTTGATGTTGACTTCACTATTTCCTGTTCTGATTCTGCTCTGGTCAATATATCGGTTGCATCATGTAAGTATTACCTGGTTTTATGAATTTAATTTTTGAAACTTGCATATGATTAATGAATTTTTTTTATGTTTTCAAATGTTTAAATTTTTCAATGAATTTTTTATATCATTATTATTTAAATATCTTCTTTATTAATAGATTTTTTTAATGATTTACCTTTGTGCATTGATAGCCTTGTATGCACAAATATAAAAGTATTGCTGAAAATATATATTTTAATTTAAATGCAAAATTCTTTGGTGCTTGTGGAAAAAGCTTTTATGTAAAAATATTTTCAGTGCCTTTTGAATAAAGTTAGTATAACTTAGTGGAATTGCATACATTGAAGGAGATGGAATTTTCTGTGATTTTATGTAAAATATTTACTACAAGGAATTCTTTCATTACTGTGGAACTGTTAAAAGGCAATGGAAAAAATAATTTGTTTAGGCCGTTTAGGGTAATTGCAACATAATGATTAATTAAGGCAATAATCTGTTCAGACAATGGACAATAGTTGAGAAATGTTACATTTATGGGATGGTTTCCAAATGAACCCATAAATACCTCCACCACATGTGTAATATTTCAAAAATAAAACTGGATTTAAATGGATATGCTTTTTTTTTATTATTTAGTTACTTTGTTTTGATACTAACAAAAGTATCAAGCGTAAATAATGAAGTAGGGTATCTTGATTAATTTTTCATTTATTTTCTCTTTCGCAGCTTCTTCTCCAGAAAAATTTCTAGATGAGAATCATAAATGTGGAACTTTCAAGCTTCGCTTTTCACATGATGACCATGTTTTTGGAGCAGATAATTCAACATTTTATGTCTATGTTTTCAATTTTAATACGCCATTTGTTCTGCAGATCTCATTTTCACAACATAGGCAGTTAGACCTTTTACAATTTTTCATTACTTTTTCCAGGTGAGTTAAAAGTGACATTAAAATATTTATTAAGGTTGATTTGTTGTGAAATGCATTGGACAAGCATATTTTTGGACTAGAAATACAATTGATGTAATTAAATCTTGACTTTTCATAAACTGACTACAAATCATGTTACTAGAAGGGATGTTTCTCAAGACAGTCTTTCATACTGAAATTTAACATGTATGCAGTGAAAGTTAGAAATATAGTTAAATCATATACTGAAAAAATACTTTGAATTGAAAGCCTTCAAATTTGTATGACAAATAACATTAAATTCTTTAAAGAATATATGTAGGAAAAATAATAAAAAACTAAATTGTTATTCTAAAAGCTGTCGTAGATCAGTGCAATGTTAAATATACTTTAACTCTGGGAAATCGCAATTATAATTTTGCCTGTTTCAAATTATACGGAAACTTCACCTTGTTGATTATGAAAATAGTAACTTTCTATAGACATGCAGTTTCTGCTTAAAATTTTTTTTCTGAACTTTTCATTTTTCTATTATTTATTTTTAAAAGTTTCCATGTTTCTTCTTATTTTTTAAGTCTTTCTATTTTGCTCGAGCATTTGGATTTTCGCAGGGTTTTTTTTTTTCTCTAAGGGAAAAATTATTAATGTTCCCAACATCTATTGAAGCATTCATTTTTCAGTCTCTTTTATCCCCATTAATAAAATTCAAAACTTATCGAAATAACATTTGATCAAATTCAAATCTTGTGTATTTCTTTTTAGAAATACTGAAGTAAAAAAGTATTCATACTAATAAACAATGTAACGAGCCTTTTACGTATGTAAAATATTAATTTTTAAAACTGTAAAACGTACTAGGAATTAATATATTCATGTACTTTACTGCCACTCACATCTCGCTTGTCTTTTACTTGTTAGTAATGTACAGAATTAGTGGATTTTGTGAAATTGGATAAGTAACGGATTAATTTACGTATAAATTTGCAAATATCGGCACTGCTGTCATTCAAACCCTAAAAGCTGCTAAATTTGGGAATAAGACTATAATGCAAGAGCTTTTGTATCATCTTAGTGTTTTGTTTTCTTAGTAATTACTAGGAGTGTTCAAATGAAAAGGTATGTAACGGCACTGTGGGTATAAATGAAGACTTTATTCAAAGTATACACCATAGGCCTGAGCACAACGATCCCATTGATTAGCGACCCAAAGGACTCCTTGTTCCCAGAATTCCTGTAGCCGTGACGAGACCCAGTCCTTCACAGCGTCCTTGAGTTCGCCGTTCGAATTGAAGTGCTTCCCTTTCAGATGTTTTTTCAGGGAAGCGAACACATGAAAACCGCAGGGCGATATGATCGGGCTGCTCCCACTTGATCTTGGCCAGTTCCGATGTGTGACCCTGGAGACGTGTGGACGCGCGTTATCATGGAGCAGAACCACACCCTTCGTGAGCAGTCCCGGTCTTTTATTCTTGATGGACCTGCGTAGTCTTCGGAGTATCTTACAGTACACATCGGAGTTAGTAATTCTTCTGTGCTGGAGGAATTTAACAAGTAGCGGACCTTGGACCGCGAACTCAAGGACGCTGTGAAGGACTGGGTCTCGTCGAGGCCACAGGAATTCTGGGAACAATGAATCCTTCGGCTCGTTAATCAATGGGATCGCTGTGCTCAGACCTATGGTATATACTTTGAATGAAGTCTTAATTTATAATCACAGTGTCGTTTGGTACCTTTTCATTTGAACACCGCTTGTAAAAATCTTAAGTTTTAACCGTTCATATTTCAGTATTAATTATACACATTCTATGATTTTTATCCTTCGTTTGTTACTGGGTGTACAAGGGGTATTTTTTTCATTACATTTATAATTCAATTTTTAATGCAGACCTTAGAATTGCATACTTTTGTTATGTTCCTTTTGCATAATTTGTAAATGTAGAGACAATTATTCCAGTATGAAATTAATTTGAACATGCCTTCATGGTACTGTTAATTCTTAAGTGCAACAGTGTTTTGCAATTTTTCCAATTTGCGATGTGTTTCCTTGCCAAAAATTTCTTTAATATTCCGAATAAATGAAAATCTCTGGTAGACTAAATCTGAACTAGGTTTAGAACTTATGTTTTTGTTATTATAATGTTTCAGAACTTAACATTTTCGCCGTGCCAAATACTGTTTGATGTGATATAATGTAATCGTCCTGGCCTTTTCCTTCAAATGGCTATATGCAATTTTTGGAGAGTATGCAGTGTGTCATTATTAATGATTGCGAGAGGTTTCAAAGGCTTTCACACAGCAATAAACCTTCATTATCTCGGAGCATGGTGGTCATGATTCTATAAGCAGACGATTGGGTTTTGAATTCTCTTTTAGCTAAGGAAGCTGGATGTGTTCGTATCATGGGCTATTGTTTTGTCTCTAAGATGAATTCATAAACTCGGCTTTTAGTCCGGTAATGACGCATTTAGCGAAAGAATACCGTTTCTGGTAATATAAAGTGGCATTTTGAATTTAAGAACACGATTCTCATTGGTTTTTTACGCGTCTGAAGAATGGCAGTCATTTAATTAAATTCACAAGTTTTAGTATGTGATAGTTTTCTCCATTTAAATGTTCGATCATTCACCTTTGTTCGTCCATCTTTAATTGCTGGCAGATAATGCTGACCTCTTTTAATTTTAAAACCTTAGATTCATGCAATATATTTATGAACCAAAACTGAGGTATGGATAAACAAATACTCTGGACTTTTGATATGTACATGAGTGAGGCTAATTTTGCATGTCATGTTAATATTGTGCATTTGCAGTTGATATAACAGCTACCTGCACCTTGAATATCAGTTTCTTGTATCTTTATTTTGTAGAAAATATATAAGACTACTACTTTAAACAAAGAGAGAGGGAGTCATTGTTTTTCTGTTTGAACTTGAATGAAGCGACGTGAATATTGCTGTAATGCTTTTGGGAAAGAAATCGAAAAATAGAAAGAACTTCAAATCGAATTCAAACCGTCTTTAATATTTCTAACTTTTAAAATGTTTCAAGAACACATAAATAAGTTTTCTAATCAGTGATTTTTTTTGCAGTACTGTACTTTTCTCTGATAATTTTATTTTATTTCCTGATTTCTTTTCTCTACCTTTATCAATATATTATTAAACTAGTACTGTTAAATATATTGTGTTCTTTTCGCCTCAAATTGTGAAGTATCTAAACTCCATTTGCTAAAAGTCCACTTAAATGTGTAAAAAATGTTTGATTGCATAAACGTTTGAAGTGTGAAATTCAGCAAAAATTATTTAATAAGTATATCTATTTATCATTTACAGTTGCTTCTTATCACTTCTAATTATGGCAGCTATAATGTGGAAAATAAAACAAAAGTATGATTTATACAGACGAAGACAGGTAAGATTAACAATTTAAATTTATTTATTTTATGAAGATCTTATTACATATCTAATAAAGATAATAATAAATTCCCTAAAATATAAAGAAAAACTAATAGTCATTGTAGTTTCTGTTTAACAAAATCTCTTAGAAAGTAAAGTGATCATATTAATAAAATAAAATAGGTAAAATATTCAGTTTTAGAAGGTATATAAAATATGAGAATAATAATTAACTGTTTCATTGAATTAAATTTTTAAAATTTTACCCTGTGAATTTTTTAAGCTGAATATGTAGATGTATTGTGTTCACATTGTTTGGATTAAGTTTTTAAGTTGATTGCAAAAAACTTTCCAATAAAATATACATGTATATAACTTACTGGACAGTTTATTGAACTGTTGTTAAAATTTGTTCACTGCACTCGGAAAAATTTCTTCGTGATCATGGCTAAAAAAAAAAAAGACGATATAGTTATTCCCTCATAATAATTTGTAGATGCTAATGTTGAATGACTAAAATCTTCGCACGCTTTTCAAATTTTCAGAAAAATAATGTAATGTTCCTTTTTTATTTAAAAAACAAACAAACATAGTTAAATTCCTATAATGCTTTGCAGATCGCATTTGTTGTTTGAATTCATGTTTATCAGCCAGAATTCATAATTGCTATCTCAGAAAGAGTCTATCTATATTATTTGAATAAAATAATTGTTTTACATGTGTTTTAAGCTTAGATTATGTATGCAATCCTATGTCCCCGTAACAGCATCATGGAGGCACTGAAAATTTAAGTGTGGTGATTTTAAAGTTTTCTTGGAAACATGTGATATTTTCCCTTTTCTGTTGAATTTGTTCAAGCGTCAGATAATTTTCTGTTTTGATTTTTTTCTTAATAAATTTGTAATCGATTTTTTAACAATTTTTTAGAGAAAAGTGTGTGTGTGTGTGCGTGCGTGCGTGCGTGCGCGGGTGCACAGCGAATATGGACGTTTTCGATATGTAAAATCTCGATCGTATTACCTGTTCATTCCTACTAATATAGCTCACTAGCAATTATTGGGTGTTTAATTATGACTCCATCCTTTTGTAATAAATGACGTTAGTAGTGCTACTTACTTGCAAATAAATAGGGGTTGTATTTGAAAGGTTTAACGACAACCTTTAAAAATTAGTGTATCACTTTTAGTAAATATTTAAATATATATATATATATTACCTAAAGAAAACATGACGAGTTTGTGTCAAACTAAACAGTATTAAGAAGTTCACAATAACAATATTAGGAAGTGCAACTAGGTAACATTATGCCGTCTCCAGCAAAAATTATCTGATCTGGTGATAATTAAAATGTTTTGAACCAGTTCTGCCGGTGCCAAACAAAAGAACCCCGATTTGACACAGGGCTACCACTCCACCCGGAGAGCATGGAAAACAGTAGAAATAAGGGAATTTAAAAAACTGGGAAAATGCTGGGAAATTTTAAGTTTCTTTGTTATTTTTTCCATTTAAAAAAATGGCAATCTCTGAAGATTGCAAGATTAAAAGATTGTTGTTATAAACTTCAGCAACAAAACAATACCATTTGCGATTGTGTAATGCGGAAACTTACTACTATTTCTAATCTCTCTCCTTTTTTTTCTGTGTGGATCAGTCCAGTTTTGGTCTGCGAGACAGTTGTTCTTTTTCCATGAGATTCCCGAATTACAACTAATGAGCATGCGCGAGACTTCTGTAACTGTGTGAAAGAATCGAAGACATTTCTCTGGCAGGTACATTCAGTCTGCGGAAGCAGTGCGGTTGTGTTTAGTCAACCATATTTCAGTTTATTGAATGGTTTGTTTATTATTTAAGATACCGTGAGTTTATTCAAAGTGTATGACAGGATTTTTTTTTAAACAATGAGGTGCTCAAAATCCATATTTAATATGAATTGAACGGATAAAAAATATCAATCCTAATTTTGCTGAATGGGTTTGAAAAGTTTCGCAAATTCTGTTTGTTGCGTACTGCTCGCTTTGTAAGAAGATAAGCCCTAGTTAAATGGGAAAACAGACACTTGCAAGTTATGCCAAAAGAGGAAAGCATACAATATTGCTTGCCAGTTCAAAAGAGTCATCATTGATGTTGCACTTATTATCTAAAAGGAATACAGGAAAAGATGGCATGTCAAATCCGAAAACGTCAAATTTAATATCCGAAAATAAACTGATTTCGAACGTATTAGTTCAAAAAATATCACTTAAAGCTGAATTTTTATGGGCTTTAAAACTTGTAGCGTAACATTCGTCTTTCAGTGCATTCAATGATATAGTGGAAATATTTTCGCATATGTTCACTGAAAGTGAAATAGCTAAAATTGTACATTAGACCGTACAAAAATGTCTTACCTTATTTGTTAAGAATTACGTCCCTGAAACTGGTGGTTGAAAAATTTGCAGAAGTTGTAGAAATTGGTGTCCAAATACATGAATCGGCAAAAACGAGTGAATAAAAAAGTAATCTTGCTTTGCAATGTTTCTTTTTGTTGGTAATCATTAAATGATTTGTAACATGATGACAAAAAAATGCTTTCTATTTTATTTCACCTGAGTCTTTAATTTTGTGTGACTTACAATTAAAGAGCATGAGAAGTAATATATCCCTATTCTTAATATGTAAATTGTCTTTTTGAATTCTAAATAATAAATAATGAGAAATTATCTTCTTTTCTATGTAAATATTCATCTTCTTTTACTATGCTATTATTTCGAATAATATTAAATTATTGGTTCCTTACCTTGCTTTTTCAGCTCCTTAAAATAATATTACATTATAACTAGCACATGAGTATACTCCCTCATTTCCTTGTATCTTGAATATGCCTACAGGGAGGAAACAGGGAAAAGATAAATAATTTTTTTCCGACTGTGAGTGGCAACACTAGACGGGATTGTGTTAACGTAATATTATTTCATTGTAAAGAAAACTGCAGCAGAAACACATATGTCGTTGGTAGACATTTATGGTGAGTATGCTTCATGGAATACAACTTGCGAAGAATGGTTTCGGCAATTTAAAGGCATTGGTTTCAATGGATATGACAAAGAGCATGGTAAACCGCCACATACAAAAATCAGAGATGAAGGTTTGGGAGCATTGCTTTATGAAACTGTCAGTGGTGAACGATACAAGCAGCAGTTAGTCTATTTGAAGGACGTATCGAAGGAAAAGTCTCCCAAAATATGAAAAAAGACATGACATTATTGTCTTTCAACACAATAATGCTTGATCAAATGTTACAAGACAAGTGGAAGAAATTATAGAATCACTTCGCTGTGATGTGTTGCAACAACCGCCGTATTCATCAGATGTTGCCCCTTGACACTACTACTGTTTGTTTCGCTCCATGGAAATTGTCCTTTCTTGAGAGAAGCTCAATCCCTATGTTATTATCTATGATTTTATGACTTGATAGTATCTAAATAACCAGATTTTTTTTTTACGGGGAATTCGTTTATTTCCCGAAAGATAGACAATTGTTGAAATTTCTGGGGATAAATATTTTTAACAAATCGATTTTTAATTTTAACAGCAAGCTCATTTTTGTTTAACTTAAAGGATGAAATCATATTTGTGCATCCAGTAGCATAATTATTGTTGATTTTTTAAAAAAGAATTCTCTACATTTTCTGTTTTTATTTTTCTCTCATGGTCAGTTTGTTGCACATTTATTCTTAAATTTTATTGCGTTGTAGCAAGAACTTGGGTGAGCTTGATAGAAATTGTGTCATACGAAAGTAATTACTAGCCATTGTTAAATCTATAGAACATTTCCGTCACTACCTCTATGCACGGAATTCTCTTGTAGCTCGCTGGATCCAAAATCTTCATTAATGTTATTTCTAAATCCAGGAAGAAAATTCTCATTAAAAATGTAGATGCGCTTTCTCCATGACCCTATATTGAGATCTACATTGTTTGAATGTGATTAGGTTAAGAAGTAATAAAGTAAAAAAGTGGGCAAAAGAAAGAAAGGAAAATGAGAATACACGTAATGAATCAAATTGAAAGAATTAAAAATAATACTAACAGATTTAGATCGTTTTCTAGATTGACACCAAATGAAAATATAATGTAAAAAATGATATTTCGGATTGTTTTATCACCTGCTTGATCTGATTGTTCTAAATGTTTATATTTTATATCAGATAGAAACTAAACCAGAAAACACGAATACAGGCTTGGGTAAACCAGAAAGAAATTTTATCACTGTAAGGAATTATTAGCCATTGTTAAATTATGAAACATTTCCATCACTGCCTATATGGGCGGAAGTTTTTTCTCTGAGCTAATGAGAGAGATTTTGAATTTTTAAATAACCAGTAGGTCAGACAGCTCGCTGAATTCAAAAAGCCCCGAAAATACTTTCTTCCCGAATCTTTGCTCATAGCAATACTCATGGTTAGTGAAAAAAATTTTTAGCATAATAAAATTTTTTTTTTTTAAACCCACCGGAAAGTTATTCTTGTATGAATACAAAAACTCTCCTCATTAAAAAATGCATATGGGAGTTTGCTATGATGTTAAACTGAGTAGTTATGACTTTAGAAAAGTATAAATGCTTGCTGTTTAATAAAAAAAAATTGTAAATGTCAGAAAAACAATATTAATTTGTTTGATCGACAAAATCATATTGTGTATGTGTTTTTAAGTACAATTATTTTACTTACATATTTAATCAATAATAAATGTCTTAAATAATTTTGAACAATGTTTTAATTAAAATTCTATGGAAATATGTGTTTTTCAATAATTTGTTATATGTAAATATATCTGTGAAAAGTACTATGAATGACTGGGTAACCATTGTTGGAGGGTATGTGTCGGATATCGATCTCCAGACTCTATTATGGATCAATATTCCTAATTCTCAATACTCATATGATGTAGTATATAGAACTCAGTACTCTTCAAAAACTTACTAAAGCTTTTAATATACTTTAACTACATCTAATTACATTCACGAACATCTAAAACTACGACGCACACAAAACATTACATCAAAACATAAGCATTGAAAACAGAAGTATTCATAAAAAAGAAGTTGCCAAATACAAGAAAGATACAACAAAGTTTAAAAATAATCTCGTAACCAGTCAGTTTTCTACATCCTGCCACCTTCAGTTGTGAGAGTTCGCGACTCAACAAGTCTCAAAGTCACAAATCGAGTCTTTTTGGTTCATGGCCAATTCTTCCAGACCTTGTTTTAACAGCTTCTGAAATTTGACCTTCAGGATCTAATACTCGTGTCTGCGACACCTCATGAGTAGCTTGCTCTTGTTGCACTTCAGGAGTAGCTTGCTCTTGGCACTGAGGAGTAACTTGCACTTTAGCTCTGACATCCTTAGCCACATCATAAGTTATCTCCAACGGAAACAGTCGTTGAATCGGTCTTAGTATTTCTCCACGGGCTGTTTTAAGTCTCAAGAGTCTGGTAATTCCCTCTTTTCCTGAGATGGTTTCTGTCACACGTCCCAGGGGCCAGTTGATACGCTTCTGATTATTGTTTCCTACAAGAACAGCATCGCCAACAGAAATAGTTGATCTGTTTTGCCGTTTTGGCCTTTGAATCAACGAAACTAAATACTCAGACCTGAATCTTTTCCCAGAATGCCTCTTCAGATAACACATTTTGAGATGATCGATCGCACAGTTTTTGCGGCCATTTAAGATCCAAAAATGTTCTCTCAGCAGGTTAAGTAGCATTTGAGTCCCCACATGGCCATATCTTTTGTGAAAAAACAACAACAACAAACTATTAAAAGTTTTACAACATAGTGTTGAGAAGGAAGAACTACAGGTGTTCGAAAAGAATGGCTGTCTTCGCGATACTCAATTTTTGTTCTCAATTTTGTTGTTTTTGTCCTCATCTTTGTAAACTCTTAAAAGTTTCAATTTCTCGTCTTTATCGTTAACAAATGCTTCACTTTGAATGATCTTTATTACTATTTTCTTCGTTTCTTCAAAGTCCTCTGTATCCAGAATATCACATATCAGCTCTTTTGGTTTTTTACAATTTCTAAGAAATCTCAATATCCAGCCGATCAAACGTACAATTTTCTCATATTGCGAAAAGTAACGATAGTACCAATCAGGTTCTTCCACATTCACGTTTTCGATGACGTAAGCACTCAGACAGGCAGTCGAGGTTGACAGAAGATTTATCTTTCGTTCCTTCAGCACTTCATCTTCATTGACTACTACATCTGAGAAAGGCCACTGATCAGCAGGTAAATGTAGCCAGCCAGGGCCCTCCCACCATTTGGACTGCACTAGTTTCTTGGCAGAACAACCTCTACTTGGAAGATCGGCAGGATTAAACGAAACTGGCAAATGTCTCCAATTTTCGTTGGAAGTCAAAATTCTAATTTCAGCAACACGGATTTGTACGAACGTACTCCAAGCATCTTCTCTCTTTGTCCAAGTTATCACTGTCGTTGAGTCAGACCACAAATAGATTTCTTCATGCGGGATTTCTCTTGTGATAGGTGAGGCAAGGCTAGCAATGATTGTAGCCGTCAACAACTCTAGTCTTGCAATAGTGGTCTTCTTTTCCCGTTGGGGAAACTCTGGCTTTAGCACTTAACAACTGAACTTTGACATACTCACTCGTCTCAACTCGAAGAAAGGCTACTGCTGCATAAGCATACATGCTCGCATCACTGAAAAAATGCATGGAACATTTCTCATCCGCATCACCAGTTTTTAAGTATCGAGGAATTTGCACCTTTTCGAGATAAAATATGTCTCTCATCCACTTCAGAAACTCTTCTCTAGTATCAGACTCCATTTCTTCCTTCCAATTCAATTTAAGTTTTCTGTAGCAGCTGTTTTGGAAAAAATGCAACAGGACAATTTGCACCACGAATATCAGTAATAACTCCACTTTTTTTCAAGCTAAAACGATATAAGATATTTGTTATCAATTCAATCAAATTAACTCCAGTTTCTAAATAGTCATTGTGACTAGGGGCACCTTTCTGTCTGGCAGAAGCATCGAATACAGGTCTGATTTTGGTTGTACTATTCTCCTTAAAAACAGGATGGGCCACTATGGCCTGGTGGTAAGATCTCGGCTTCGGAACCGGAGGGTTTCAGGTTCGTGACCCGGTTCCACCGAAAAACCGTCGTGTAGGGGGGGGGGGGTCTGTCGCACGTTAAATCCGTCATGACCAAACGTCCTCCCGCTGGTGTGGTGTGGAGAGGGGGGTGCCAGCTCAGGTGTCGTCCTTGTCATCTGACCGTGTTTCAAAATTACGAGGTCCGTCCCAAAATAGCCCTAGTGTTGCTTTAAACGGGACGATAATATAACTAAACCAAACCAAACCTTCAAAACAGGACGGTGTGGTAAATGATGTGCAGGGAGATTAATCTCGCCTTTAGTCACTTCTATGATATTTTCTTCTAACCACTCTTTAAACACTGCTCCATAGGCTTCGAACAGTCCTTCGGTTTTAAGTCTCTTTACAACTGTGTGTAATCTCTTCTCAAAAAGTTAAAAATTGTCAGGAAAGAGACGATGATTCTCAATCCAAGGTAAACTCACAACATATCTATCGTTCTCTATTTTAACTGTGTCTAGGAAATGCTTCCTCGCTGCTTCTTGTAATTCAACCGCCGTCTTTTTTCCAGATGGGTCTGTTTTCCAGATGACCAAGAGAGTCAAGAGTCCACAAATCTGTTATTCAAGCACTTGTCGTGAGCATTGAAGTGGTTAATAAGCTTGTATTCTCACTATTGGCATGTACAATAAGCGTCCAACCGAGCTTTGTTTCAATTGCAGTGATTCCATTTTTCAGTTGGAGATGGTATCCGGTAATCAGCTTTCCTGCAACATCTGCTCCAACGAGAATTTCAATTGGACCATCCAAATCTTCTGCCAAATGAATGTTGTAATCTCTAAGTTCTTTAAAATGTGACCCTCGTTTTCTAGATAATATTGAGTCACAAATCATTTCCTGTCCGAATACTTCAAAATGGCAGTTATACTCCTCTGAAACGCTTGACAAATATATCATATACACATCATATTGGCAGGTTGAGATATTGGAACCACCGAACAGTGAGTGTTGTAAATACTGTCTCCGTTTGGCTTTGTAATTCATTTCTTCAACTGTTGGTGACAATGTTCTACACCAAAATATACGACCGCTGAGATCCAGAATCAATGAGAGCTCGAGCTTTATGTTTAGTGGTTTCTCCTCTCACAAGAATGGTTAAAGTTTGTAGGAAAACATTGGAATATTTAGAGAAATTAGCTAGAGCTTCGTCGTGTTGTATCACTGATTCTTGAACTTTAACATCTGTAGGGACAAAAGAAGAATTGGGTTCTGGTGACAATGTTCTACACCAAAAATAAATGGTGTTTATTCCCACATAATTGGCAGTTGAACTTGGAACGGATCCTATTTCTCAGTACAAAAAATGCAGAGCTTCTTCTTATTGAGATTAGATGCCAAAAGATCAGTTGCTGTTGATATTCTGGTTCGAATCTTCTTCTCGTTAGACTCTCGGCTGTTGTTGGAAAAGCTGGATTTTTTAGATTGATCCAAACTTTGATAAGTTAGCAAAATTCTTTCTTCTCCTGGAGGAAGTCTAAAAGCCGATCTAGATCATTTTCTTACTTGAAGAGGTATCTTCTTCCTCGGTTGTTAAACCTCCTCACTCTCTCTTCTGTGTGTAGTTCGGAATCGCTCGTCAGGGAGAGGGAACAACATTGCTGCATATTTATCCTTGTTCACTCCCAAAGTCTCGAAAGCTCTTAGTTTCGTTTCTAACTGATCATACAGTTTACGTATGGGGATTTTTGGCAACTTTTGTTTTAATAGTACAATAGATAACAGATCTCTCGCGTAAACCTCGACGAGCAACTCTTTTCTGCCATAGCGTAGCTTTAACTGTTTTACCGCTTTTTCATAATTTTCACCGCCAGGGGGGAAACTTTTAATCAACTCATCCACGGGTGAACCTTTCTCCAAACTTGTGCTAAATAAGCATATTTATCATGATTATCGAGTTTGGAATCGTTATCAATTTTTTGAAATTATCCTCAAAAACACAACTAGTTCTTTATATTTCCATCAAAAGTGGGTAAATTGATTTTTGGGTAATGCAATAAATTGTTTGGTGTAGTACTCACCCCTAGGGAAACAGTAGAAGCCGAAGAATGTCCTTTTTTTCTCATCCAAAAGATCATGTAATTTATTTTCTAAAACTCGCCTTGTCAATATAATTCTCTGAAATGTCGATTTCATTATTGATATTTTCCCCAGTCTCTTCGGAAGCAAACAGTAGTTCTCGAAATTCGTATTCACACACTACTATTAGTTTCGCTTACTCTTCTACAATTTTTAATTTCAAAATTTTATCTTCGACAGTCAATTTCACAGTTTAAAAAGTCACTATGAGCAGTCGTAAAGTGTCTCCGATGCTGTTTTCGAGAATTCTTTAGTTTCTCCATTCCAGAAATATAACAAGCTCAAAAGTTATGACTTACTCGAATCGTAGCCGATATCCTGTCACGGACGCCAGATGTCGGATATCGATCTCCAAACTCTATTATGGATCAATATTCCTAATTCTCAATACTCATGTGATGTAGTATATAAAACTCAATACTCTTCAAAAACTTACTAAAGCTTTTAATCGACTTTAACTACATCTAATTACATTCACGAACATCTAAAACTACGACGCACACAAAACATTACATCAAAACATAAATATTGAAAACAGAAGTACTCATAAAAAAGAAGTTGCCAGGTACAACAAAGTTTAAAAATAATCACGTAACCAGTCAGTTTTCCACAGTATGTATTTGCATGAAAACTAGCTGCAAAGCCCTGTTCTTCAAGTGAGATCCGAATAGCATAGCTGGAAGATCCAGATATTAGACCAATTGTAGAGAAAATTCTAGAGAGGATTCAGCAGATCGATCATGATAAGAAATCGCTCTGGAGAGTCCTGCAACAAATCGATACTGCACTCTTTGGGATTCCTTGCGTCTTATGGATGATGTTTTATATCGAAAGGGAAAAGTAATGATGGAAACTCTAGTTGATGACAGTGAATTTTTCCAAAAAGAGGAATTCAAGAAGTTCGAGACATACACATGATCACCCATGTGGAAAGTATTTTTCAGTCATGAAAACTTTTAGTAAAATCCCAGAGCGCTTTTATTCTTACCGACGTTGAAGTATATTGTAAGGAATACCACACTACGCTTGTGAAGCACGAAAAAAAGACTTAAAACAGAACTAAAGATCAATTGCTATGCTTTAATATGGATGTGCCATTCGGAACATTGTCTTTGTATTTTCTATGATCTTTCCCTTAGGCGAATTATTTTAGCAAGGGGCCTGCTGCAATTTCCATTCTAGATCAAGAAACATCGATTGTAGCTGAAGAACTTGCCCGAAACTGTATTTCAAGTTTTGATGATACATTCGAATCAAGGCAAACATTTCAATTCAGTGCTTTTTTCCAAGCTCTGCAAATTTTTGGAAATTCTGAAAACTCGAATTGCAGCGTTGCTTCCAGAATCCGATGGCATGATTAATTGAATAATTTTTAATAATGTGTCTTTATTTGTTTGAAAGAATCAGACTCATTGAGATACTCAGTCGTCACTTTTTCTCTTCAGTTATGAGAGTGCAGTCCATGAAGTAACTGGATGACTTCCAATTATGCATTTTAGCTGAACGTCATGATTGTTCTGTGATACTCTTTTTGGGCTATCGAGTGATATGCCTTCCTCGCCAAACGAGTACGTGAATAATTTGAGTGCACGTTTGTAAAGTGTGTATGTGTTTGTCACTGACGAAATAATGACTGGATGCGACATCAGAAACAGATAATCTTTTTTAGGAAGGTGATTAATTCTGGATTTATAATCCTAGACGACGGACAAGTTTAAGCTTGAAGCTGCAACAGAACTGGGAAAGAGCTTGTACTATTGTCAAGATACGGCACGATGTTGTCTACAGAGTTCAGAGGTCACCCAGCATTGAAACCATATATTATTCACATTAATCAGATAGCTGTATCTATACAAAATTACTGTTCATAGTTTGGTTTAATGAAACTGCCAGGATATGCTGTCTTTGAAGAGTAAAACAGTGTTGCGAATCTGTAATATTGTTTTCCTGTTACATTAATCTAATCACTGCAAAGTGGTATATATATAGATATTCTTAAGAAATGTGAGGTCGATGATTCTCGAGCTTTGTGAAAAAAATGAAAATTGTGTAAAATGCAAGAACTATGCCATTATCTCAATTAGGAATCGAAATGTATGGATCCTTCTAGAAAATTCCAAACTCGAGAGGCTAAAGTGAAGAAATTTTCCATTTGAAGTATTGATCACATAGTGAGCTCTCTAATTATTTTTGCTGAGCTCTTTTATTATTTAGTTAAAAAATAAGTACTGTTCTTTATGTACATCTTGTTTGTGATTTTTTTTTTTTTTTTTTTTGCATGTTCACGAATAGTTTGAAAATAAGGCGTTGAATTCCATTATCTATCATATTGTACATCCTTTACCCGATATCCACATAACAATTTCTGTAATTATATATATAATATGTAGAGACATGTTAACTTTGGCTCGAAAAACAGGCCTCTACTAATCGGATTATATATCAAATCAAGTATCTCTCACTGGCCCTAGGGGAAGCCCGGTTGAGATTAATGCTTAGAGATGGCTCATATTACAAGAATCACACACTAATTCAACACAAACGTATTTAATGAACTGGACGAACGGCTGGGCCGCTGTACATCGATGAACGCTATTACAGTACTGAATACAGTTTTAATGGCGGGAATCAGATAGCTTCTTATTGGCTGTTGAGTGATGACGCGAGCGCTGCCAGGATGGCGCTCCGTATACCACACACACACATATACAGGGTGATTCATAATGAATGGGACAAAAAGAAAACATGATTGTGAACGTTGTAATTAATATATTTAGAAAATTCAAATTTACCTCAAAACTACATTTATTAAAGTTTCTACAGGTGTTCAATATGTGCCCTTCCGGTGACAACGACAAATGTCTATACGGTAATCAAGTTCCTGCCACACTCGTGATAGCATATAACCTGTGATGGAGTTCAACACTGCAGTTATCCGCTGCTTCAGTTCCTCGAAGTCCTCAGCAAGTGGAGGCACCTTGTCTTTAACGAAACCGCAGAGAAAAAATCACAGGGCGTTAGATCTGGTGATCTCGGCAGCCAATGAAGACATGCCAAATCCTGTGGCCTAGCACGGCCAATCTAGCGATGGGGTAGACATTCGTTCAAGAACTCACGTACGTTGTTATTCCAATGTGGGGGAGCGCCATCTTGCTACAAAATGATATCAGGAACAGCATCCTCCAGCTGGGGGAGCAACCATTCAGAGAGCATGTCTTGGTAAATGTCCCCATTAATCGATTTTTCAGCAAAGAAAAATGGACCAAAAACACAACTGTTTGATAAAGCGCAGAAAACGTTCACATTGGCAGAATCACGCTGATGTTCAAATGTTGCATGTGCATTTTCCGTGCACCGAAATCGCAAATTATGGCGATTAACTTTGCCACATAAGTGGAACATGGCTTCATCGGTAAACACCAGTGTGTTCTCAAAACCATTCACATCGAGCTTTTCTTGAAATTTCACACAGAAATTCATACGCAACGGTTTGTCAGTAGGTTTTAAAGCCTGGACCATCTGATATCTGTACGGCTTGAATTGGAGATGCTTCCGTAAAACAAGCCACACCGTTGTCTGAGGGACAGCCAGTTCTGCACCTGCACGTCGTGTTGATTTTGAGGGACTCCGTAATAACGAATCACGAATTCTTTCAACCACTTCGGGTTTTGTTTCTTTTCGTCCTGGGCTTTTGTTCTTGCATAAGCAGCCGGTATCCTGGAACTGCTTCACCCATCTGCTTATGTTATGCCGATGCGGCGGTTCTTTACAAAATTTCGTGCGAAAATGTCATTATGAATCACCCGGTATATATAAAAAAGCTTAGTGTGTGTGTGTGTGTGTTGGCGCTCTACAGGTCAGATCGTTCGACCTACAGCTACCGAATTTGGCACATGCTTACCTTGGAGGTCGAAAATGTACTCCTAGGGTCCCTTTTTTGGTACTTTTAATTATTAATTAAAAAATAACATTCCCGCCAAAAAATCGTTTCATTTTCTCCACCGCCAAATGAGTAAGGCTTCAGTTGTTTTTTTTCCCCACGTTAACGAGGATGGGCGTAACATATTTTCAGCCTTTTATTTCAAACGATTCTGTTTATTTTCTTAGTGTTTGATGAATTTAAAATTAAACATTGCTAATTAATCGATGTTTCAGATTCATTCTGAAGTACTTTTGAATGAAAATAAAACAGAATAAAGGAAATGAAAAATTTCTAATCTGCGTATTTTTTACCCAACTGGTGTTGAAAATTCACGCATTTGCGTTACCATAGTTGGCGTTGAAAATTCACGCATTCGCATTGTGTTCTGATTGTTGACAACTCTATTTTCAACGGATACAGACTTGGTTTTGAAGGCTTAACATGTTTCCGATCGATTATTTCAAACGATTCTGTTTATTTTCTTGGAGTTTCATGCATTTAAAACTAAACATTGTTATTTAATTGATCTGTTCATAATGGATCAGAGAAAATTTTGTAGAAAACTTCTTATGATATTATATAATTTAAGAAAGATATTCTTTAGTGCCCATAAGGTTTAAATACTCAGTGAACTCTGTTTTCAGTACTCATATTATATATATATATATATATATATATATATATAAAAATATGCTTCGTTTCAGTAAAATTCAGTAAAAAATGTTCTTGTATTAATTGCAATTTAACCATTTCCACTTTAATTTAAAGCATAAATTCTACGGGAGCTAACAGAAAATTAGAGAGATACATATTACGTTATGCCTGAAGGCCTTTATAATATTATGAATGAATTTTATGACTATCAAAATTTGAAACTTTAAAATATTTTGATGAAGAAGCTATTAAAATAGGAGTAATATTTAATAATTAAAATTTTAACGAGCATTAAGATTGGCGAACCGGCTGGTCGCCAAAGGCGGCTAGTATAGTATAATAAAAGAATTAAACATCAAAAGCATTCTTGAATTAGCGCTTTTGGTGTTGTATCTGCTACTTATGGTTCTTGGTGATTATGTTCCTGAAATTAGAAAAGGAATAAAAGATCCTTTTTCCATATTCTGCACTATGCTGTGTAATAAAGCTGTTAAAAATAAAGAACTTATTCAAATATTTGTTCAAAAAAGATATTAGTATGAGTTTATTTTCAAGAAAACCATTATATTATTGTTGATGCCTTTCAACATTTCGTATCTTTGGAAAACTAGATTTTTGGTCTTGTTATTGATTAAAAATAAATATAGGACAGTTTTGCGATTTCAACCCGATGTACGCTTGAAATAAATAAAGATAAACGCTCATATATCGAAATTGGTTACCACCAACCAGGCCCCATTCAATGCATTTATCTTCAACAATAATAAACCTTAGTATATTCTTTTATATGTTACTATCTGTTATTTATTATTATACATAGTATAGCCTTATTTTAATGTAATGTAAAAGTTTCATTTATAAATATTTCTGAATAATAATAAAAAATATTTTACTCTTTTAATATAAGCACCCCGTTTATGATTTGTTGATTATTTTTTGAAAATGCTTTTATGATGATATATATGATTTTTAATAATGGAGTTCAAAATCTCGGGAGAGAGAGAGAGAGAGAGTATTGTTAATGAAAACATGTAATTGTGCACTACTGTCTGTAACGCTGGAGGAAAAATATCATCTGCAGTTTTTTTAATACTAGATTTTGACAAAAGTCAATGAGTTGAGGTCCGCAGTTTTGTGCAGACTCATTATATTCTTAATTAAAGGTAAATTAGAACTTACTGCTAATATTTCCCCGCAATTGTTTAGTTCATATTTGGCAATACATTTTTTTAGTTGATTACTATTTGTTTTAGCTGAAATTAAGTGATTAGTTTTTATTTAAACGTTCATGAACATGTATAGAAAGGATTCCACTGCAACAAAACGAAGGTTAGCAGGAGAGAGAATTGCACGATGAAAGGTGAGACAAAAATGTCTTAATCAGTTCTGAGATGTTGGTGGGGTAACAGCTATCTAGAGGGCTCATTTAGTTATTAAGAAAAGTTTTTGCTGTGGAAGGTTTAAAAACATTGAATGTAAAATAAAATTTATAATTTGGCCTATCTTTTACAAATAAGCCTGCATTTTATTCCAGAGGTTATTTGTTGAAATGGAACAAATGGCCAGTCGACCATTTGCTGGTGTAGCTGTTGAACTAGATGCTCAACTTCTTATCATATCATCTCATACTGAGAGTGAGGATCGCCGAAAGAAGGTAATATTTTGCAGGAAGGTATTCTGGGTTTTTTTTTCGTAGATATTGATTTTGATGTTCTTGCATGTAAAGGATTAGTGAACAAAATTTTTTGAATGAATACGATTGTTTCTTAGGTCAAATTTTGAGTTCATATTTTAAATCATTTCAGTTCTTTATTTTAAAAGCGTATAGTAGTGATTGCATTTGTTTTTTGCTATTATCATTATTCTCATTTTATTGATAATTTTACTGTCATAATGTTGCAATTTCTTCTATTAGCCTTCCTTACCTTAAATACCATTTGTGTTTAACACCTGCATTATAAAAGAATGTAAATGATTAAGAAAGCCTCACAATAAAACTAAAAAATTTTCATGTAATGACCTCTACCTACTTTACTGCATTGTAATATTAGCAGTTTCATTTTCCATGTTTTTATCGATAATTTGTACGATTGATAGTGATGTTTTACAAAATGCTTAAAATACATTTTTTTTTAACCAAATAAGAAACGAAGAAAATTGTTAACGTAAAAAATATATATATGTGTACTTGTTAGAATGTTACAAATCAAAAATATACCTAATAAGTATAGAAGTTTGTTTCATTCTGACTGGGTTTGATCATTATTATGATTTCTCGATATCACTTCGTATAATGTGATAATTACTTCAGTTTATACTGTTTTTCTAATTTTACTTTCTTTAAGCTCTACATTTCCATTAATGTTTTATGAATAACCTTTTATGACTATCAAAATAATGAATTTTTACTATAGTTTGAATTTAGTAATGATTAGTAAGTTTTTTTTTTAGTGTCATCCGACTCCAATTGCTCTCGAGCCTTGCTCTGGAGGTAAAGCTGCTGTGCTTTCCTTGATAGTCCGCCTACCTCCTGGTGAAGAAGAATATACTCCACCTGGTCAGTCGGGTCTTGGAATAGCAAGTGCATTAGTTTCTTTAGGAACTCTATGTAAAGGAAATACAGATGTTATTAAAGAGACTAGTAAACTTGATTCTTGGAAAACTAGCTCCAATTCTAGTACTTGTATATAGAACTTTGGTACTTAATAAGGGAAAAAGCCACTTCAGTCATTATCTCATGTGCTCTGAAATTCATCATTTCTGCTGCTATCAACATCATACCTATTGTTCTTTTTTAAAAATGAGAACTCATTTCGTATCTCCTATTAATGATCAGTTCGTCAAAATGTGAATAGTTGTACAGTTCCGTGTTATCTGTGTATGTTTTTTCAAATTTGTGTTTTCATTGTATCATAGCTGAGTCATTATTTATATTTTACAAATGTAACATACTTTTACATAGATTTCATATTTTAGATTTTTTCAGTTTTTTTAATGAGTTATTAAGCATTCTATTTATTCTTGTTGAAATTGGAATGAAATGGTCGAAATCGCAATAAAAATTTCTGAAACAAGATATTTTACTTCCAATTTTTTAAAAATCAAGTTAAAAATTTTATTCACTCTGATTGCAGTTTGATGAGAACTGAACATATTTGTTGGTGTGTGATAAAAATATTCATCATCATGAGTGTTTCTTTATTTGTGGTGTTTTTTGTGTTCGTAATTTATTTTACTAGATAAATCAAACATACCTGCTTTATTGTAATATTTAAATTTCTAAAAATAATGATAACAACCAGACTTTCAGCTGAACGTCTAAATTTTTTGATTTCCAAATAATGGCTTGTTTGTTTTTTATTTTAAATTTTATATTAATAAAATAGACGTGGGTTTTATTTATTTAATTATATCAATGTATATAAATTTTTGGTTTTTATAATTATGTGTATATTTGTTTAAATTTTAATGAATATTTTTCTGTATATTCTACAGTGTATATAAAAGACTTATAAGATTGCTGCAGTCAAATTAAAAAATATATATTTATTCATTTTTTATCTATATACAAATTATTTTCATAGATGAATACAAGTGCATGATTTATTCTTCGACATCAGAATCATGCCACTTGTGTTTTTTATTCATAAATTGTTTATGACATTTGCTGTGCAATGTGCACCTTTTTATTTTAAGCCCTTTTCCTTTTTTTGTAGTTCTTTGTATTGTTCTTTCATATTTCTTAACTACAACAGGCTTTAGTTATTTTGTTAATTATAATTTGAAATATATTTTTTTCCTAAATATGTATTAAAAGTATTAATTTTTTATTATTTGGAATTTCTAAACTTCTTGTCTTATGTGTTTTGTGTTTATTTATAAATATAACTATATATTGTCACTTTTCAATAATTTTTTAAAATTCAAATGAATTCTTTCTACCTAAAATTCATGTAGCAGAATTGTAAAATCACTATTTCTGTTATTTGAAATCTCAGGTTAATTGTAAACTGAAGTTTGCTCGTATTTTTACCATTTCTGGAGGCTTTGTTAATCAGCTTGTTAGTGAACTTCTATCAAGTCCTCATTCATGCAGAAGAAAAACATTTTGAATACATTCCTCTTTCATAGAAAGATTTTCATTATTTTGTTTGTTGCAGTTTTATGGGAGCAGATTTCAAAACAAAACTTTATTTTTATTTATTCTGTTAAATTTCAAGTTAGAACAAAATATGGAATGATGCCATATGGTTAATTTTTTAAAAATGATTTCAGTAAATTACAATTAGTGTAAATTTTTCATGTTTTTCTTGTCTTTTGCCAGAATGGCAAATTATTTATTTTCTGTGTATCGATTTCCTATTTCTGCCCCTCCCCCCATCCCTCTTTCGGAAGTTGATAAATTCTGAGCACTAATATGAAACTCTTAGGTAGAAAGAAACACTCGTCATGTTTATTTCTAACTTATTAATTGTAAAAAAGAAATTGAATTTTTATATGATCTCAAATATTTATTACTGCTTTAGATTTCATAAATTTATATTCTGATGATAAAATATCATTCTAATTGTTTTGGTAATAAGTTAGCATTTTTAAAGTTCAATAAGTTTTAGTTTTGTACTAATTTTACACTGCCATTATATATCTCAGTATTAACTAGTATTTATTTTTTAAGTAACAAAATATAAATAACTTAATTTTAATCTGATGTGAATATTAATCTAGTCCTGCAAAATCCAAATAAATTTGTTTATCCATGCACTTGTTCATTAAGCAAAAATTAAGTTTAAGAGATAAATGTTAATATTATAAGTCTATAGTGAATGTAATTGAACTTCCTGATTTTATAGAAAATAAACTTTTAAAGCAATATGAAGTCATGGCAATGCGGTTATTAGTGCATTATTTTTTCATAGTAAACAATGATTGTCAAGGAAAAATTTTGAGTGTCAGTATATAGTTGGGAATTTAGTGTTAAAACATTTTTTTTTGTGTTTTGTGTGTTTAAACTACATTTGACTCCACTTACTATGCTATGAATTCATACTAAATTTTTTCTAATACTTAATAATTTCTGTGGCTGTTAACATACTCGTATATCTGGTATTAGTGTGAAAGATAAGGAAAATGTGATATTGGGCTTTTTTTCCCCTTGTACATTAGTTCATTTATTAAGATTTGATTTAAAATGACCACTTTTCTGTAGATAATTTTAAAAATGTAGCATGAAAGCATTTTTAGGTGGTTTAATAAGTAAAATAAAATGGAGTTGTCTTTACATTAATGATATAATTTTGCGGATTTACAAATTTTTCTTGAAACTCCACCTAACATTTACTTCACATATTTCTAATAAGCATGATATTTTATAGATAAACCTTAATTTTTTTATTTTATATAAAAATATAATTTCACTTTTAATTATATTTTGTTAAAATGACTTCAGTCTAAAAAACACTTTAAATCTTGTTTTTATATTTTGTGAAACATTTAAATAACCAGACAAAAAAAAGTATTTTTTGAATTCATAAAATACAGTATTTCTTACAATGTTAAATAATTTGTATTTTGCATTTCAATATATGCAATGATGTTTGAGCAATATTCTGATTCTTAATTAAATTCTAGATTGAAGCTATTGACTGTTTAACATTTTAAAAAAAAACTTATGCTTTATAGTTTGCCAAGTGCTGTACAGTTGTGGGAAATTGTTTATATATTTACTTGTGACTTGGTGGAATGTTTTTCCTTTATTTTAAAATTCAAAGAAATTGTGATATTGTATTTGATTGTTGCTTATGGAAAATTAATACTGACGATGCTGAAAAAGCTTTCATGGGCTAATTTTTGTTTTGTTGGTGGTTATTTGTTTGAATTTATTCTGTTATTCACTAATTTTATTATTTATATTTTATAACTATTGCATTTTTATTTGTAGTATGTGTAGTTGTAGAATATTTACGTTATAAATATTTAATTTATGCTCTTATGTAATGTATTAATTTTGATTAAGAAGTTTAATTGGTTTACATATAAATCCAGACATATTTAATATCAAAAGTTGTGTTTTGTGATAGTTAACATGCATGTATTATTTAAGGAGTGACAGGTTAAATAAATATTTTTCAAATAATTTATCTGATGCCTTTTTTTTATTTAAGACAAAAGTAATGAAAATTATACCTATAAAAACTATTCCAACCCAAGATCACTATTACATTATTTAGTAGTTTATCTTTCTTATTCCCAATAATTCCTTATCCAATATCTGCAACAATGTAATGGTAAAAATTCAAAGAGGGAAAAGAAACAATTGTTAATTTCCACTTTTAACAGAAAGACTTTACAGACTATCCATGTCTAACAGACAGACTATAGCACATTTATTCTTTATCATTATTATGCTGTATGTTTTGTATTATATGCACAAACAAACAATGCTCTAATAAAAGTTACTAGTAAATAAGTCTCATGTTTATTAATTATAATTGCTAAGCTTTCAATTCTGAAATGAAGCTTTTAATTGAAATTTATATTTGTCTGGTATTTTGATTTTGTACTGTGTAAATGTAAAAATTTAGAAGCTAAATCTTGTTGTTTAATATTCACAATAACATTAAAAAATATAATTAAGTGCATAAAGTTCAATAAAAGTAGTTTTGCAACTTGGTCATAATCTCTAATCTGCATTAACAGTAATATTCTTACGGCTTTTTCAGTTGTTCTTGTAGTTATATCATTTGTGACAAGGTTGTTTAGCATCATTAAAAGCCACTTGTTTTTAATGTTTCCTTATATAAGGACCTTAAAAGTGCATATTTTTATAAACCAAATGCTTATTTTTCTTTCTAAAGATAGAAGGAAGAAAAACAGAATTTTACCTATTCTAGACATATCTGATAATATGAATCTATAATCTGAATCTGGTAATATGAATAATCGCTTCAGTATCATTTATGTCCTCCACTTAGATCTTAAAATTTACACACGTGGAATACCAAACAGGAATATCAAACTACATTATCCACCAATAACTTTTTGGACACCCTTGCAAATGAGGATATCTGCGATCCTGATCTATGTCTCTCCTTCTGTACTTAAATTTCCTGTAGGAAACAGCATTGACGTTAGTCGCATGTAAGATGCTACGAAATTCAGAGCTATCTGACACTAATAAAGGCTTAATTGTTTAATTGTCGGATATCATGGAAATAGCCGATCCTTAACTTACATATCTAGTGAGTTAAATATTCCAAAATCGACAGTGGCTTTTGGGATTAAGAAGTGGGTGGTGATTGTCGACATGTGCCTCGACCCGGCAGATCCACGAAATTAAGATATAGAGACTGACGAGTACATTCCAAAGAAATTCGGAAAAACAGTCCCATACCGATGGCCCACATATTCCAAGAGTTCCAACAAACATCCGAGACCGTTCTTTCGATAAATAGCAACCGCAAGGAAGCACATTTGCTTGGTTTCTATGGTCATGCTGTCGCCCATAAGCCTTAGATTACCAAATCCTGCCGCGTCACTCGGTTGAGGTGGTACAAGGCACGTCGAAATTGATCCGTAGATGAGTGGAACAAGTTCTTTGGAGTGATGAATCAAAGTTCAATCTGTACCAGTCGGATGGCAGAGTATGGATTTGGCGCATGCATGGAGAATGCCTTTTGCATTGTGCCTACAGTAAAGTTTGCACCATAATGCATTGTGTTTACGGTAAAGTGTGGCTTAGGTGGAATTATGGTCTGGGGATATTTCTTGTGGCATGGACTAGGACCCTTAGTCCCAATTCATGGTAAATTCAACGCCGACTCCTACTCCACTATTCTAGACAACAATGTGACTCCTGCGCTATGCCAATTTTGTGATTGGATTATTATTATTTCCAGAATGACAACGCCACTTGTCATGTTGCAAAGTCCACCATGGATTGGTATGATGCAAATGGGGCGAACCGACTGGACTGGTCTGTCCAAAATCCCGATTTGAATCCTATAGAAAACCTCTGGGGCGTGTTGGATCGCCGAATTAAGGGGTGCAGCAAGAAAAGGGGTGAAAGAACTTACACGTCTTCTCCAAGCCGAGTAGAAGAAAATATCACTGTTTATCATCCAAACACTTGTGGAAATCATTCCTGGGAGGAAATAGACTGTAATTGCCTCAGGTGAAGGGTCTACCAACCACTGACTATGAATAAATTGTGTTTGGCTCTTTTATCCCAGGTGTCCAATTACTTATTGGTAGATAGTGTATATAAGCAAATGGAGTTAGGATGAACTAATGTTGTTCAGCTTTCAATGAAGTTTGAATGTAAGAATTTTAAAAATATTTGCCAGCCTAGTTTCGAAAATTGGCATAAGGGATCATTCCATATTTAGAAATACTGATCGGTGTGAGCAACTAATTTCACTTATGAAAGGAATGTCTCTGGTTATTGATATTTGTATTCACCTTGAATCAGTTTTGAAACACTAAAAAAGGAAGAGGTCTTTTTTTTAAATTTCTAAGAAAAATCACTTTTATTACTGCTTTGTGTAAAACAAAAACATTTTTTATATTAATAGAACCGTAATAAGCCGTATTCTATAATAACCTGCAATTATTAATATCCATGAAAGATGAGAAACAACCTTTATATCTCCATAAAATTCTTTTAAATAAAGCAATGTTACTAGAATTTTGTACTAAAATTTGCTTTATATGATCGTTTAGAGCACACTTTAATTCAAAATAAATCATAAGCTTACATTTACCAAATGCAGTCAATATTAGAAGAATATTTTTTTTTATTTACTGTGGAGACTGAAACAAAATTGTGGTTGTCAGGTGAAAACGTGTCGGGGAGAGGGACGTGTATTGACTCACACACACCAATATATATGTTACTGTGAAACACCGAAATCTGGAAAATGTCGATTTCCAACGGTAAATGTCAATATTCACGTAGTTGCTTGGTGTATGTCCGAAATGTTTGCTAAATATCCTTATTTCTCATTTACACGGCAAATGTTGACATTCACCATGCACTAATAGTGAATGCTGCATATGTCGGAAATGTACATTTTCTCCTCTGTATTTCGCGTACGATAACGCGTCACAAGGGTGAAGTAACTCTTTGCTGAGAAAAGTGAACAATCACTGTGAGGGCAGCGTTCCGTCACTCTTTAGAAAAGTTTTCACTGCGGGATTAACCCGAAAAATTTAAATACGGTGGTAGATTTAAAGAACAGCCCGGCGTTGTTTTTGGACATGTAGCGTGAGAAGAAGGGGTGCTCAATATTATTTGCCTTCTAAATAATGATAGTTGTACTTGGATAAATGCCAAGCGTTAATATTTTTAGACTTTAGTTTTAACCCACTGACTACGCAATTTTTAAAAATCAGTATTTGGATGCGACGTTTGCAAATAAATTTAAATATTTTTTAAACAAAATGAATTGGTACTATATGTTGCACGACAGTAATATGACATAATAAAAATCTGTAATCGTAAAAATAAACACACTAAATTGCGAAAAACGCAGGATAAGTTGCTGGAGGCTTAAGTTTAGCCAACAAAGAACTTAGCAGTTACACTGTAGTGAACTTTTCTGCTATAACCACGGCATTAGAACTTACGGAAAAATACTCTTCCCAGAATAAGAATATTTTTGCAACGTTTTAAATCATACTTTACTATTAAAGGAGTCCAGTACCCCTCGTCGCCCTAAAAATCTCAAAAATATAAATTTTTGTGAAAAAAATAATAATATTCAAACATTTCTTTATCATTCACCAAAAAAAAAAAGCGTTTCAAAGAATTTACATTATTTTTTGTCATCATTATCATTTATTATTTTGAATTAGGCCTTTTCAATTTATTTTTCTATAATAATTAAACTTTAACAACATATATCTTTGTTGTCTCTTATCGACTTCCACCAAAGCATATATGAGCTTGTCGACATACACCGGTAATGATCCGAATGTACAAAATTATAATCAAATATTTGATCTTTCACCGACGTATTTAATATGTACTGACATTAACCAATGAAAGTCGACATTCTTCAATTTCAGTTTTTCAAAGTAACATATATATTTGAAATCGATAAATTAAAATAATTGATTCCTAAAAATACGTCAAATCTTTACTAATTACAGTATATAAATATTCACATTTAAGGTAGTATAGAATATCAAATATAAGCACAATTTAATATATTAGTTTTTTGATAGGTGTATAGCGTACTGATATTTCGAAATAATATTGCTATTTTGAGAATTTTTTTACCCAAGCTTAAAATAAAGTTCAAATTATCTAGCAATTTCATTTTTTTAAGAATACTTCTTATTTCCAAAGATAAGAAAGCTCAAAAGTACAGAAATATGTGCGGGTCACGACTTTAAGGATATGTCAACAAATACATGCTGGTGCAAATCTGTCGATAAGAGTGTCTGTATCTAAGTCATCTAATAACTCCTTTTCAATTGAATGCAATACATAGGATTCCAAATTCCACAGGGATAATGAATTTCTTAATATATTCTTGCTGAACTTCAGCTTTGAAAATGTTCTTTCATTGTGCTTTTAAATGATTGATACGGTGCGAAGGATTTTATACAAAAATACAATTTTATATGCAAGAGCTACGGCTTTTAAAATTATTACAACAACGATCCATTAAGTTTGTTGTCACCTGTTCAGTTGCCACGTTCTTTTGTTCTTCATTTTGGCTATTTTTCGAAAAAAAAAATGATTTTGCATAATTTTCAACAATAAATTTATTTTATTATTCAATCAATTTGGTAATTTATGGCTAAAAACATGAATACAAAATCGATTTTAATTCTTGCGGCATGAAACTTTTATTGTAATAAATGCAGTCCTTTTTCATTGTTTCGCTAGCTTTTTAGTACATTTCTTTCTTTCTTTTTTTCTTCAAATAAATTTACCTTTTAGATAGTTTAACTATATTATTTTATAGATTCAGTCTTTAGTCAACCTTTTGATCTGCATTTCCCTTTACATTGAGATAACCATCAGTGGTGATTATGTTATTCATTTATTAGTTTCTATTGGTCGGCCTTTGACGACCAATTGGTTGACCGGGATTCATGATTTTAAAAATTTTAATTAAATACTTTATGCCGTTTTTTCTTAAAAATTTCCTCTGTAAAATATTTTTTATTTCCAATTTTGGCAGACATGTAATATGTAATCTATTTTAGAAGCCTAACATCTTTCTGTACAATGCATCTCCTTAATTTTCTATCATTTTACTTAAATTTTGAACCTCAATTTGAAAATGAAATGATTGAACCGTGACAAATACAAAATTTTTCTTGCTGAAGCTATTTAAAAATAGGTGCACTGTAAAAAGGTTAAAAGAAAAAATTAATTATTACGTTGAAGAAAATTTCAATTAAAAAGAACATATTTTAAACCAAAATCTACTCATTATGAAAAGATAAAACCTCTCTTCGAATCTTCATTATCAAAAAAAAAAAAAAAATCCCGTATGAAATATTTGTAACAACAATCAAAACATTTCGAGTTTCTTTACAATGATGGAATATATAGTAAAATTTTTAACACGTTTTTAAAAAATAATTTAAAGCAAACAAATAACTATATAGCAGTTAAATTTGTATAATTGAAAAGATAATTTTTTTGAATTTCAAGATGGTCCGAATTTTTTTTTTTTTTTACTTTCTCTTATACAAAATATGGAGAAGTTAAAAAAAAAATGTGTGCTATGTTTGTCTATCTTTCCGTCTGTATGTCATAGATAACTTAAAAACACTTTGAGCTAGACAGATGAAATTTGGTATATGGTCTTTATACTACATTTGTAGATATCTGTCAAATTTTGAGTGAAATCCATCGACAAGAAGTCTCTCTGTTCTGTGGTCCTATTATAGATTAACATAACTACGAAACGGGGAAAGTTAGATAGATAATATTTGGTAAACATCTAAAGTGTATGTACTTATAAAATCTGAAGCAATTCCGTGAAGGGATACCATCCTTTGGTCTGTACTTTCACAAACATGTAAACATGATCATCAAAAAATTAATAAGTTAAACGTATGAAATTTGATTTGTTATTTTGTAGCTACACCTTAAATAAATTGTGTAATTCCAACTCTTTATAAATAGGTATAGTCCTGATGCAACACTCTTACAAACGACATTCCTGAACTCTAATACTAAACTCTTCCTGGCAAATTAAATAATGTATTACTCGTACAGAGGAAATAAGGATGAATTAAAACCTAATGGAGGCACAGCTATAGCTATTAAAAACAAATTCCACACTGTCATCTCATTCCCACATCATATCCTGAAGCAGAAATAACGGTTGTACTTACCTTTGATTTAGGTACCATTTTACAGATTAGTTCCAATCAAATAATTTGCGGAGAGTTTAATGCCATCTGAATCTCTTGGCACTGCAGAATGAATTCGCCAAGAAGAACCATTCTTAAGTGCTTTGTCATACATGTAGAACTAGAAATCCTTGCTCCAAATGAGCCAACAAGATATGCACCAAACTCTGAATCTGTTATAGACCTTACAATAGTAAAAGATATTCTCTTCCCATATGAAATTCCTTCCCTGTCTGTACTAAGTTCAAACCATAACCCATTTCTACTTAATTTTATCTTCAATTATACCCTACCGGAAAACAACGATGAGATGAAAAATTATAAAAATATATTTAAAAATTACTTTCCCACTCATTTAGTAAATATAAATAATCCGCAGCAAACTGATAAATTGGCAAAAGAAATAGAAATAGAATACATGCCAAAATTGCCAGTTCCATTCGGCCCGCACCAACACGAACAAACTATATTTAATAATAAACTTTAAAACAATTGTACAGCAAAAGTAATTTTGCCAAGAAGATGCATCAAAGAATCAGGAATCCATTCTTTAAGAGCATTATAAACTGGCTAATATGGCAAATTATAAAATTAAATGACAAACTATTACAAGAAAGTAACACCAACAAGCTAATTAATATAAACAGCGAAAATGGCACCCTTTAGACATTTGTTCGTCCATTTAAAAAGAAAAAAAGAAACAAATAATTCCTCCTCTTAATGACCCAGCCGATATTGCCTTCACCGATGAAGAAAAAGCAAATTGTCTGGCAAACAGCCTGGAAACATAATTCATTCTAAGAAATTTTTCGCACCCGGAAACCGAAAATAAGAACTCTGTCGAGACACTTCTAAATTTCGACATTGAAAACAATAAAATTAAACTCTCCCGACCAACTGAAATTATCCCTATTATTAAAATAATAAAGCACCAGAAAGTGATAATATTTGAAATAAAATGAATAAAAAAATCTCCCCTTAAATGAAAATAAATAAACATCATTCACAAAGTTTATTATGAAATACAAATTGATTAGAATATTTCTAATTTCTATTTAAAAAATAAAATTTTTGATAAGATATAAACATATTTATTTCTTAAAAAAATAACATTTAAGAATAAAATTAATTTTTTTTATGACCAGAGAAAAGATCGACATATTTAAATTTCTGAGCCCGAACATGTGTAAACACCCGATTATTCCAGCTTTATAATTAATTTTGTTTATTTGATAAAAAAAATAATATTGAAAAATAAAAGTCATTGATAAAAAAATAAGATTGAAAAATAAAAGGATTTTAATTTGGTAAAAATTAATATTGAAGAGTAAAAAATAAAGATTGAAAAATAATATTGAAAAGTAAAAGGATTTTAATTTGGTTTCATTGATAAAATTAATATTGAAAAATAATAGGTCATTGATAAAAAAATAACAATGAAGATTAAAATGAAAGATGGAAAAATATTCTTATTAGAAAAGATAAAAACAATTATAACCAAAATTTGAAACAAATGTAGTTCGTTTTCTTTACCGCTCTCTTTTTTCTTTATACGGAAATTTCAAGTGTATTAAGTTCTTTTATTTCTTCTTTAGTTAATTTCTGATGACACCTGCCAGGTAGAAAAACAATAAAATTCTCCATATTTTCATTCATTAATTCTACAATAGTTTTTTAACCCTTTTTCGTTGTTATTTCTTTTATTTCAATTACATTATATTCTCCATTAATTTCAAGTTCATTTAATTTTCTGAAAGGAGTAGATTCCAGAGAGCCTAAGGAGTTGAGCTTATTCCGAATGTCCATTTTTTAAGAATAATTTTTATAAATACTTACCTTTTGTAATTTTATAAATCCCAGATTTTTTATAAAGTCGAAGGAGAAAATAAATTTTTCATTTGCTTTAATGTCATTCATTTATTTAGAAACAATTTTTATAAAGCTTATAATCTGTTCAAATATTCTTTAGCTTTATACTATAATTTTAATCGTCTCTTAACTTTATTAAATTCTGCATCTGAAAGTCTCAATTTCACCATAATTCTGCAATCAGTTTTTTTTTCAATATGTTTAATTACAAACTGAGAAGTTAGTTTGTCGTGATATTTAAAAATTTCATTCCAATCAACCGATCTATCGAGATTTTCTATTCTATTTTCACTCATATTTTGGCACCTAGAAACTTAAACAATATATAATTTTCCAACATTTTCTAAAATAAATTTATCACCTAATATTTTGAAATCGATGGCCAATGTACTTTATGATCATACATTAATATGAAACTTTCAGATAATCGTTAATACTTAGAAATGATATCCCAATCGAGTAAATTTACATTATCTGAAATAAAGTTTTCGGATAATCTTTGATAAGCTGCAAAGTTTTCAAAATTGACTCTATCTTTAAATTCTAAAGTGAAATTTTCTGATAATTTCCGATGTTTTGAAACTAAATCCCAATTCACTTTATCTTTTAATTCTCTGATCAAACTTTCAATAAGACCATGATTTTTAGAAACTTCGCTCCAGTTGACTTCACTCGTTTATTATGACAAAAATTCACATAATTCTTTTCAATGTGTGTAAAAGTTTTATATCCATTTTATCATTATTATACAGCAATACTTTTAACGAAATAACATCGTTTTGTTTTCCATCCACAAAATATGTTATGGAATCTTTCTCATTTAATCCTCCACGCAAAATGACATATTCATTGAGTAGTAAATTTATATGAAAATTTTCGCCTGGACCCCTAAGCTTTAAATGTATTGTAATTTTAATATACATTTTTGTTGATTATTTTAAATATTTATCTAGTAATCCTGAACTCATGAAATTGAAATTGACTTTTGTATGCCCTGGATCTTCATAAGTTTGATAATTTTTTTTTATAGTAGCCCAAAAATCTTTCCATTCTACATAGAGTTCATCAATATTTCTCTTTAAAAAGTTATCATTTTTTTATCACATATTGCTTAGGAAGTGCATCAGATTTATCTTGAGGAATTGGGAGATGTTTTATAGGAATACTTTTCACATCATAAATTCCTTCACTTAATACCAAATCATTTTTTTTCTAAATATTGCTTATTGACAACATTCATATCATTAATTGGATCTTTAACATTTCTAATAATTTTTCCTTTTGCATCGAAATCACCAATATATTTAATAACAAAATTTATTTTAAAACTTTTATCTGAATGAACAATACTTATTTTTTTATAATTCAACCATTTTAGATTTTAAACCTATTTGAATCAAATCAACATATGATTTAGTAATTGAATCATTTATATCAATAGGATCTTGGACATTTTTTAATCTTTTCTTTTCCATATTATAATGTCCACCATTTGTTACTTTAAAGCCAATTCCTTTAAGTTCACTCCAGGATTCCGATAACTTTTATTTCATCATCAAAAATTGGATAATAAGCGTCCGTTTATAGAGGATAAAATTATAGCCGATCGCTTTAGCTTTCATCCTCTCTTCTGCTAAATGTAATTAAACTTTTAGACATATTTCAAAAGCATTTATTTATTTATTTCCAAATAAAATAAAATATATCATCTTTTTGAGTATCAAACGCCAATTGAATTGTAATGTTCATTTTTCTAAAGAAGCCAAATTTTTATGATGTGATAAATCGAAACAAATAACTGGATATAATTCTTCAAATTGTGAATAATTAATCATAGAATCTGTGTCTGTATGAATAGCATTTAAAAGAGATGCATAGAGTTGATTAGAATCTTTTTCAGGGAAATTCATTTTAAAATGACTTGATAAATGATAAATTGTTTTTCTCTGTAATAATTTAGGAATTTCATTACTTTCCTTTTATTTTATTGAATAAATTTATAGAATTTGGATCATATTTCAATTCTAATAAATTTTCTAGATTTGGATATCTTTCTTCTAAACTTTTCATATATTTATTTCTACTTACTCTTTGAGTTCTCATAGCATAAAGAGGATTTTGCTTTCTAATTTACTTTTCCTAATAATTATAAAAATAATTATTTCTATTCAGTGCTTTTGGAGATGTTTTACTTCATGGTATTTAATATTCGTTATAACTAATTGATTAGAAGTTAATACTTCTAATTTTCGTATTATATTTTTCAAATTTTCAATATTATTTTTATACTTTTCACCAAATTCTTTAGTATAAAAATCTTTGTCAAGTATATTCATTTTCAAACTAAATTCATTTAGATATCCAACAAGCTATTATTAAAATGAGATCTTCATTCACATAGACTCCAATGAAACCGTATTTGATTGATATACTTCCATTAATATTATACATTATTTTGTACATATTCTCAGGGCTCAAATCCGAGCTCTGATAAATTTTCTTTAAATATTTAATATATTTTTTAGATTCTTAATTCTTGGAGTTTCTTTGGATTCAATTTTTAAATCTTTTGCCTCCATCTTTACATAATTTAGATGTATTAAAATATCCAGTATTTTTTATCTATAATTAATTTGAAATCTACAAATAGTCCATATCAATAATTGTCTTTAACTTGCTGGAAACAGATATCGTTTAGGAAAGACATTGTTATTTTATTTGTAAATCACTTTATTCAATGCTTTGAGATTCTTAATAATTAAACCATTTAATTAAAATATTCTTAGGGCCCGAATTAGGTTCCTGATAATTCATATAAAAATTCTTTCTCATATTAAAATATTTTATCATTAATCTCGGGGCTTGGATTTATGCTTTGAGATTCTAGAATGTCCCAGAGCTATAGTATGAATTCCATCTTCTAAAATGAATCTCTTATCATCTTTGACTGATAAAACAATTTTATTCACTTGTATAGAATGCAATTCACGATTCTTATTTCTAATGAGATTCATTTTTCTAAAATGATCTTTTTGTATTGAATAAACAGTCTTTATAATCTTCAAACATAATTCTATTTTTAACTATACATTTCTTAACTCCTTTAGATTTCTTAACTATTTTGTCTTCATTTTAAGTTAGTTGATTATAAATTTTAGTCTTCTTTATGTGAAAAGATTAAAAATCGCTTATTGGTTTAAGAATCAAGCAAAATGCGCACTTTTTAAAATTTAGCTCCATTTATTAAAATATATTTTTTAGGAATATGTCTATTTGTCTATATATTTTCTAGATAATCAAAATAACATAATGTAAGTCCTATTTCATCACCATTTGTAAAAGTTTCATTTTTAAATGAATTAAAATAATTTAAGAACTTTTCCCACTGTAAATCGTAGTTTTATATGCACTCATGTCCATAAATTAAGCAAAATTCAGAGTCACTCCGAAATCGAACTCTAAAATACATATATCACCCTTAAAATGATTATACACATCTTCAAAAATCATATGCAAATTGCAGGAAGCTACCAGATGACACCGATAGTACGTCATAATGACGAGATTGTAAGAGAGTGATGTATAAGGAATATAAACAATGAAGTAAAATTGTTCGCAATCGCTTTATAAGACTTTCAGTGCAATAACTGCATAGTTATGATACAAAGGACGCATTTGGATGATTTTTTACGTGGTAGAATTATCGGCCGTCTGGAATGTGGGCGTACCCAGCTGGAAGTATCCGAGGAACTTGGAATCGCCCAGAGTGTCATCTCCAGGCTTTGGAAACGATTCCAAGATTATGGTAGTGTGAGTAGAAGTTACAGTACAGGTTGCCCCCGAGTTACAACGCCGAATGTGGACCGGTATTTGGTGGTTACTGTCAAAAGAAACAGACGGAGCTCAGCATCAGACCTGTCTCGTCAGCTCTCTTCAGCCACTGGTACGACAATTTCAAGGGCAGATCGTGTACAGACGCTTAGGGCATATTGTTCTATATGCTCTTAGGCCTGTCAGATGTGTTCCACTTACTGCAACTCACTGTCGCCTGCGGTTAGCCTGGAGTAGAGACCATGCATTGTGGACACCACAACAGTGGGCTTGTGTGATGTTTTCCAACGAGTCCAGATTTAGCTTGCAGTCTGATTCACCGGACTTTCATCTGGAGTGTGTCAGGTACCCGTTACCAACAAGAGAACATCTTTGAACGACACTGTTACGGTGGTGCAGGATTGTTCGTTTGTGGAGGAATTATTCTGGGTTCCAGAACTGACCTGCATGTTCAGATTGGAACTATGACAGGCCAAAACTTTCGGGTCGTCATTCTGGAACAACATGTGCGTTTGTTTCGGGACGCCATAGGCGCAGAATTCGTGTTTATGGATGGATGACAATGCCCGTCCTCACCGTGCAAACATCGTAAACGAATGCCTTCGATCGTAGGATATCACCCGTATGAACTGGCCAGCATTCTTACCGCACTTGAATCCAGTAGAGCATGTGTGGGATATGCTTGGCCGACGAGTTGCAGACCGTCAACCATCTCCTTCATGTCTACCGAAACTTCGAAGAGCATTGCTTGATGAGTGGTGTAATATTCCCCAAGATCAGATCGATCATTTGATACTTAGCATGCCTAGGCGTAATGCGGACTGTATTGCATCGTTTGGGAGACATACTATGGATTAACCAGCATACCAACAATGTAATATTGGTTTTTGTAAATAGGTTTTTTTTTGTAATTAGCTCCAAGGAGCAAAAAATCGCAATTTTTATTAATTATATCAAACATATAGCATCTTTTTTGCTCTTTACCTTTTGTTTAATAAATAGGCTTTACAAATAAGTCACATTTGTTTTGCTTCTGACTCTTTCTTTTCCTGAACTTCATTATCCTTTATTTATGGACATGAGTGTATTATAATGTTATTGGGAATGGAGAAATATTCACATATTTTTTAACAAATAATTATAATATACATATTTTTCACCACTGTAAAAATCCATGAGATGATGAAACATGTATCATACTTTTAAGAATTCTTTGTCTTTTAATAATAATTTATATTTTACTGGAAAATATTTTAATCCATTTACCATTCTCTCTTTATAATTATAAATTCTTCAGATATTCCGAAGTTTCACTGATAGACGCTACAGAGATACAATCAGTTTGTTCTGCTTCTTTTAAGAAATGAACATTCATTCATTGATTGATTTGTAAAACTCACAGCTATTCTAGTTTCATCTTGAAATCCTTTCATGGCTATGGAGTTAGCTCTGACCAATTTAAATTAACATGAGATTTAATGAACGTGACTCACTACATCCTCTCTTCTCACAACTCTAAGTCCCGAGATGATTTTCAAAAAAATATTTGTATACGAGCCCTCAACCTCTTAATCTGAAGTCTGGCCCGTCAACCACTAGACGGTACGATGTTGACGATTCATATGTCTACAAAAATATTTTAATAGAAAACAGAATTTTTTATATGAATATTTCAAGTATTGAGAATAGAAGTCTTTTGATTAAATGTTATTTGAATTGATTAGTGAAATACAAAATACTTCAAATGTAATAATAAGTTAGAGAAAATATTTTAATATGAAAAAGAATTTTTTATATGGATGGTTTAGTTATTAATAATAGCAATCTTTTTTTGATAAAAAGTTATTTGAGTTGATTAGGTACCATTGTGTGATACAACTTACTAAAAATGTTTTTAAATAAATGAAGAACAATAAAAATAAATTATTTTCTCCTTCGACTTTATAAAAAATATGGACGAATCTCTTAATAATATTAGAAAAATCATGAAATGTAATTATTTAGAAAGTACTTTATGTGGAAAAATATGTAAAAGAGCTAGGTTTTGATAAGATTTATTTAATATAAGGAATATAAATTTTTTGATTGTTTAGAATTAACCCATTTATATTTACAACAACTTGAATATTTAATCAATTAAATTGAAGATGAAGATGAAGATGAAAATTCGAAAATAAATCTGAGAGGGTCTGTAAAAGGGTCCCTAAGTCAAAGGTAAATACAACAGTTATTTCTACTTGAGTAAATGTAGAGGGAATGAGATGAAATTGTGGAATTTGGTTTTTAATAGCTATATCTGTGCCTCCATTAGGTTTTGATTCATCCTAATTTCCCCTGTAAGAGTAATATATTGTTTAATTGGCCTGGAATTGTTTAGTATTAGGGCTGATGAATGTCTCTTGTAAGAGTATTTCATCAGGGTTGTACTTATTTATAAAGAGTCGTTCCTTTAATTAATGCTTTACTCCGGTTGCATTCAATTAAAGGCGTTTAAAAGAGTTGGCTGTGAATGCAGTTTATTACTTACATTAAGTAAAGGCCTGGTAAGAGCAATGTCGTAGCGGATAATTTGTCTACGATTTGTAAAATACAGTTTTTATCTTTGATTTAGATTTTACATTTGATTTGTATCTTCAGGATTATGACGAAGAATTAAGATCGATATTGGAAGATAGGCGAAATTTAGTAGTAATTTAGTAAAAGTACAGATGTTAGTTGGTGTCCGGTCTCAATATGCTGATAATTCTAAAGGCTTAAACAGATATTTTATTCATCTGCAATTGAGATGTAGTGTTTGTTGCACTTAAGGGTTTGGGGTAAGTCATATTACTGACTCTACAACCCGCCCGAAGGCACACGGATAAAATACCAAATAACAGGACCGCCGCAAAAGCAACACTGGCTGGAACTGTGATTGAGTCCTAAGGGTAATCACTGGCCACGGTACAACCCTTCCCGAAGGAAGTACGTCCCGTCATCGATGGAAGGAGCGAGATCCCCCATCTTTTTGTGTACCCTCCAGGGTGGCGAGATCAAACCATCATACCGGAAGCATCTCATCCTCATTTTAAGGTTCCCCCCGAGGGTTATTGTTTGGGATATAAAGAAGCATGTTAATTTTAAATACGTTGGGCCAGGTATGGATAAGAATTTAATTTTTTGTGGCAGGACTTATATCGATTGTCAGCAATCGAAAGTTTATTCATATACAAAGGTCCATTTGGTACTATTCATTTTTCCGGGTGAGAGGTTTACATATATCAATTCGCATATTATAAAATTACCACTTGTATGTGGCTGTAGGTACTGTCCAACTATGATAGATTTAAAAGGTGGCTGGAAGCTATACTTTTAGCGGATGTAGAGGCGGAAACTATAGTTAGAGATTTTGTGAGCACTTGGATTTCACGATTCGGCAAGGCTCAGAGGTTGACAAGCGGGCAATTTGTATCAGAGATTTTTGAGACTTTTTCAAAATTTCTTGGTGATCTTTTAACTTGTACTGCATCTTATATCCTGCAGTACAATGGGATGGTAGGATGTTTTCATCGCCCGTTAAAACATGCTTTGATCTGTTATCAAGCCGACTGGTTAGATGCACTGCCTCTACTTCTGTTGTGTCTCCTGACTATCCTGCAAAAGAATCTCAACGTCTCAGCTGCGGTGTTGGAACACTGATCAAGTCTTCGATTTCCTGGACAGCTGTATGTGGGAATACTGATTGATAGATGCCTTGATTACGTCGCACGGTTGCAATGACTCTTCAAAGCCACATATAGTTTCCTTTTCGTCACGGTAATTTGCGGATTTAGATAACAAAGTATCTCGATACGTGTAATCATGCTTTTGTTCGTCAGCCTCCAGTTAAGAAAACTTTGCAAACTCCTTATGAGGATTCTTTCGAAGTGGTATGTCGCCTAATAAAAATCATCATGCTCAGAAAGATTATGCTCAGATCATTTAAAGCCTTCTTTCCTCTTCATATCATTTAACGACCGTAGAAGCAGAAACAGCAAACTTACCGCACAAGGTTAGGTAGGGTGGTCATCTCCCTTCGTGAGACTGGAGGGGGATTCATGCGACGATTTGGTGGAATACATTACTTATCTGCAGATGTACTGAATTATCAATATAAAAGCAGAGAGAAGCTGTCACTCAATCATGGATTCAAGCATTAATTCGTCTGGTCAAGAGACAATCTCTGGTTAATTGCATTTACTGCATAATGTTGAAATTCTCTAACAAGTTTGTTTCCAATGTTTAACATGCTTAAAATTTTAAAAGTTACTTAATAAATATATAATAAACTAAAATTCTTTATTTCTGATTGCATGTAGTCATATATGGTGTTCGACCATTAGAAATCCCCCATATAGTTTCAACTCGAAGCATAAATATTTTTTTCTCGTATCTTTCGTTCTCACCATGTAGTTAAGTTTTTGGCAATATTTTGTGGTTGGGAATTAAAATTATTATTTCAAAGAATTCATCCCATGAACCAAAAACTTGCTTCAAATCTTCTCCGTATACTTCAAGTATTTATTGAAAGTTTTCGATCTTCTGATTGATTGGTATGTTTTGAGAATTCAGGAAAAATATTAGCTTGTAATTGGGATTCCATTTCAATTTATGTTAAAGAATTATATTTAAAGAAATAAAATACAAATGTCGGCATATACTTACCATTTAAAACAAATCTAAACAAAATATAAGAAATTTATAGTGAAACATTTCTGGTATAAATATGATCTTGTCTTTCTTTGAATTAATTTCTGATAAATGCTGAACCTTATTACAAATGCAAAAATATGCAGTTGATGCAAATGCCGGTCAATGAAGTGGTTTCTTTAAAATAATTAAAGCTATGGCAAGGCTGAAACCATGAGCAGTCTCAGTGATTAGTAAAAATTATACTCTGCATTACTGATGAAAAACGGTGTGATTATTTTTCAGTATCACAAAGATTCTTCCTATTGGGATGTCAATCTTTAGTCAAATAAATGAAGAAAAAAATGTACGAAGTACATGAAATCTTGCTTCTTCTTCTGAAAAATATCTTTTTTATTAAATAAAGATACTTCAAAAGCAATTTTCAAAAACATTCACTATGCAGAGTGTTTCTAAACACGGGAAAAGTTGAAAGTGTAGACCCCGCATAAAGAGTCACAAATGCAAATGGCTGTCAGGCACTTCAATGGGAAATGAAAGTAAAGGATGCGCCAGATAAGTGTAAAAATAAATTCAATCGGATACAATTTAACAACATCTCATATATAAAGGGTTTTCCAAAAACGTGGAACAAAGTTTATTATATTAACTATTGCAATTAGAAGTACACTTTCAAGTACGAAGTTTCGTCAAATAAGGTACCCAAATGTATTGAAGTACTTTAGTTTCTGTAGAAAGAAATAATAAAAATTAAAAAAAAATGAAACTTTTATACGACCTCTGTAGCAAAAAATTATCAATGTGTAAAATATTTTTATTATACTCATTCAGAAAGATACAAAGTTTCATGCTTCTGTTTGTAAAATTTTCCGAGATATTAAAAGGCACATTTTTTTACTTATACCATTTTTCTTTACCTCTGCCCGGTATTTCAACCAGTTTTTCACTGTAATTATCTGGGATAATATACATATTACAAAAGCTTATTAAAAGAACAGAATAGAACAGGAAAATAATAAAGTACTTTTTGACATCTTTACAAAGTTGCAGGGTTTTAACAATACTAGTGATCAGTTCAGCACTTGTGACATCAAGACAAGCTTTTTGAATTTGTCCTTGAATTCCAGGATTACTATAGGTATGCGTTGAATTATTCTCTACACTGTCGCTTTTTGAATGGCGAGCTCTACATTGATTCACGTGGGCAGCTTAAAAAATAAGCCAAAATGTTGATTCCTGTATCATTTGTATAACGAGTAATCTTCCCCGTTCCTCCCCGGAGAGGTTAGAATATTTTACTTTGTTATCATTAAGGCGTTTTGTAAGAACACTTCTTAGAAGAATGCCAGAAATAAAGAAAGCAATTACTTACGATCACTTATAACATTAATCATCATCATTTCCAAATATTCCTGATTATAAAATAAGTCGCTCTTATAGAAAGCGAAGCAAGAATTTTATTTTCTTAATCAGAACTTCTCTGGGATATCTTCAATTCCTTAGATTTCGCTATTAAGTGAATATTTTAAAAGGGAACAACACTGAGTTGCCAATTTTATTCAAGTTGTAATTATTAAATGATGTACTACTAAATAATTATTTACATATGCCAGTTTTTCTGTTGTGAATAAACTTGTATTTACGAAATAAATGTTTCCATTTGAATCTGAGATTAGACCCTTAAAATTTAAAAATAAGCATATTTCTGTGAATTTTGTTGATAGAAGCGGGCATAGATGAAGGTAAGAAAAATATTTTAATAATTGATAATTTTGCTCTATGGCGTATGCAAAAATTTTTTATTGGTTAACTTTTTACTATTAAGTAAAAGTATTATTAATTATTTTTACTATTTTAATTTTTTATACGATTTCCCACATTATTAATTAAAATTTAGAATTGCAAGTATATGCCTATGTTCAATATTTAGGGGGGAAAAGATTTTGCCACTTTTTAAGGATATCTTATATATTTGCGTAATTTTAACTATAATCATATCTGAAGCGATGAAAAGAGGAGACGGTATTAAGTTTTTACTTTAAGTGATCCCGAGATCTTTAGAGTTAAAAGGATCATCTGATGCTACATACGAATCACATGTTGCCATTCATGCAACTATGTTGGTGTGCTATTGCAAATTTCTATTCCATTGTTTCATGATTAGAGAAACAACATCAGTACTTAATGTACTGGAACAAAATTTATAAATCTTGAAACTTTTTATTGTTTTTATAATTATTGCTTTATAAAGACTTGAAAACAGCATATCTTTTATTCATTTCAATACTTCTACTCCGATTAAAAAAACGGAGCGCGAATATTAGATTTAGAAAAGATTGGAGGAATTTAATTTCAACGAAGTATTAATGCAATGCAGATAACTAAACATTATTTCTAAAAGCCACTGTATTAATGCTCTTTCGTTTCATGAACAATCAATTATTAACATGATATTTTCCTTTCTAAAAACTCCTTAGATTATATTAGAATTTTTGATTGCTATTAAGAATTTTTTTTTTAAAAAGGGAATATAATCATTTTACAAAAATTTTCTGGAAGCATAAAAAATGTATAACTTCCTAGATAGCCTTTTCATTGTTTTGTGCTTTTAACCGAAAACTATTTAAAAATTTTGATCTATGACAGCAAAGAAAAATTTTGATGAACAATTATAGCAAAAAGTTTGCTGGATATGTTTAGTTTTGATATAAAATATTGGATATATGAAGTTTTAAACAACAACAACAACAAATTTTGTTTGAATAGAGAATTTATTTTCAAAATTTCACTAAAAATGGAAATTTAGAAAAAAATATTCGTTTGTTTTTAAAAAATTTAAATGGTACTTCAAATCACAGATTTCATATAGACAGTTGCATTCTTCAGAATCCTCATTGAGAATGTCACCTGAAGAATCATTTATTGCAATCTAAAACCATTTCATTTCAAGAAGTGCCTTCCAGTTTTCGCCGAAATGGACTATAAGCAAATATTTGATGTGCATTGCCTTTTTTAGGCATTCTGTTGAATAGAAGTGCAAAAAGCGATGTTAAATCGCCTTCTCGCTTTCAGTTTTTTTATTTATTAAATTTCTATCTTCTGACCAGAATTTATTGAGAGAGGAATTTGATTTAGGACCCGATTTCCTCCTTTCGACTCCGTTACCTCTTAATAAAAATTTTCTCTATTCAAATGAATATTAGGAATCTATATTCTCACACCTGAAGGCCAATCGCTCATTTCCATTTTTTTCTTCTTTCGGACGAAAAATTCCGAAATCTTCATAAACCCTGCTGCATTTCTTCTTTTTTATTTCTCCTTGCAATATTGCATATTGGCACTATTTTGATTTCATCTTCAAGAAATACTTCAATTAAATCAATCTTTAGTAGTAATTGCAGCATAAGTGCAATGACTAGATTTATTTTCCATCTTGTTGAGTAAAAATGGCTGTGTGATTTAATTTAATATCGTTATTGGAGATGGCGAGTCTTCTTAAATTTTTGAAATCATGATGGCATGGTCGAGGCTTGTCTTTTAAAAACTACAAAGTTAATTTGTTTCAACGTAATTTAAGATTTTTTATTCGTTCTTTTCAGTTGAAAGATTTTTTGATTGTATGAGCTACGGTTTAAGTCTTCAATCAAGAATTTCATTTTAAAAAGTCGATAAACAAAGCTTTTGATTCTTTTGTAAAATTTTGGATGAGGAATAAATTTCTTCCCGTTTGACAAGTAATTGCTGCAGCAAAAAAGTATCGCTACCTTTTATCGCCTGACTTTCATCTGAAACCTGAAAAACTCGAAACGGTATTTTGAAATTGAAGGTTTGGATTAGTTATATTAACGTCCCGCTTGAAGCAACACTTGGGCTATTTTGGAACGGACCTCGTAATTTTGAACCGCGGTCAGATGACGAGCACGACACCTGAGCTGGCACCCCCCTCTCCACACCACACCAGCGGGAGGACGTTTCGTCAGGACGGATTTAACGTGCAACAGACCTCCTTACACGACGGTTCTTCGGTGGAATCGCGTGTCGAACCTGAAACCCTCCGGTTCGGAAGCCGAGACCTCACCACCAGGCCACCGCGGTCACTCATTTGAAATTGAAGAGTCAACTTGAACGAGATACTTAAAGGCTTGAGAATTGAAGCTTACGTGGTTATGTTAAATTTTGAAAAAAGAAAGTAAGTCAATTAGATATAATAGGATGATGTATATATTCATCTATCTTAAAAGTATATTATAAAATGATTGATTTGGTTTAGAAGTAGACATATACAATTTAGCAAACAATTAAGGACTTTAGAAGCTGTGCAGAAAGGAAAAAAGATTCTGACAAAATAAAACTGCTTTGTAGTACAGTAGGATACTAAGATTACAAAATTGTAAAAAAACGTATTTCAGAGATAAAAAGTGGATATTTAAATTTTGGATTAAAAGAAAATCCTCATTTATTATATTAGATATGAAGAATTTGATCTCAAATTGTGTGGCATTAAAACCTATTATTATCGAAAATTCCGTCACTTATTTAAATTTTGCTAAATACCATTAATTTTCTTTCTTCATCCATCCTTCATGATTTGGTGAAGTTCATGTACTTATATATTTGATAAGTAGACGTCGACTGAATGATGATAAATTACATTAAGGCAAAAACTTGGAAGAGTTTCCTTTGGAATATAAACCGTTTTCTGTTCCAATTGTTGACAACAGCGAAACACGCACACAAAAAAATCTTCATCATCTTTTATAACCTACATGTACTTTGAAAGATTATAAATGCATCCATAATGAATCATATATTACTGTTTCTAGAACTTTTCACTGAATCAAAGTTGAGTTGGATCAGTGCCAGATAATATTTCTGGAAAACTTTTCATCCAAATCCATTTAAGTATTCATGCATCTTTAATTTGCATTTTCGAAATTATTTATATTCTCAATATTTTTAACGGATTTGTAAAGATAAAATTAGAAGGAAAGACTTTCAGATAAATTCATGTTTACCATCTTAAAAAGAATTGAAACTTCTCTTACTTATCACATGTATTAAAGCTCCTTCCATACTATCTAAGCCTGGCAAATGTAACAGTATTATCAGATAGAAGACAGAGAAAGCTATATAAATAAAAAAATTTTAAACAATTTAAAAAGGTTAAAAAAGATTCAAAATGGGAAATATTATCAAAATGTAAGAAAATTCAAAATTCTAGTTCTAAAAGGCATAGTAACATGATAATGATATCAGGATAAAAACATTATTTGTTTTATCGTTTACGTTTATATATACTGAACAATTAGGAAATTTCGTGCACCTACCTAATGAAGGTTCACTATGAGAATGCAGAAGCGCAAGAACTCGACTAGCGTCTGAAGGCCATACATGGCGAATCATTAGATGAGTGGTACACTTTTAATAAACGGTTAACAATTCTGTTAGTATCCTAACCGCTTGGTTAGTATGCTAGGGATGAAGCGAAAGAGTTATTTTCTGTGTTTTGACTTTAAGTGTTATCATAGTTCCAGTAGGTGACTCTGAGTGTATATTCGCCGGTTAGAATTATGGTAAATGCCGAGGTTTGGGATGTCCAGAGGAGCTGAAAGCCATTTCTTATTAGGCTTATGATGGGGAGGAACGCACGAATTTTTGTCTGACTCGTATGGAATTTTCTGCTCCCGGCAATGGGCCGTTTTCTGATTTTGCTCGTTTTATTATTCTTTCAGCTACTGATGGAAAGGTCACCGAAATATTTCCTTTCGCAATTGAGAAAGCAATGAAGGCTGTTGGCGGTTATCCAAAATCAATTTAAAAGCTTCGTTCGGGTGATTTACTTATTGAAACAAATTCTGCTCAGTAAACTAAATCATTTCTTCAAGCCAAATTTATTCTAAACCATCTCTTTCTGTAACGCTTTACTTCAATATAATACTTAATTTCAGCCATGATGTTATATCTGAAAACGAAATGTTAAGATCTACTGAAGGTGAATTTTGATGAATTTACCAGTCAAGGTGTCATTGCTGTGAAATGAATATTTAAATATTCTTATTGCCACAAATAGTATTATATTAACGTTCAATACAACAAAATTACTATCCAGCATCAAAGCTGGTTACTTAAACTGTAAATTACGCTCTTATATATAAAAATCCATTAGATGCTATAAAAGTCAACATTTTGGCCATTCTAGATGGTATGGTATGGTATTTTGAGATTTAATGGCGCAAGAGCCATATATGGCTATACTGCGCCAAACAAATGGTATTAAAAATGTCACGTACAATTCAGTCAGTTTAAATTTATAATTTCTCGTGATAAAAAGAAAGACATCCAATAATGAATAGTATAAGCATTTATAAAAATGTGAATTACATGCCGTAAAGAAAAATTTTCCAAAAATGTTAAAAGATTAAAATATCGATGAAATTTAAAACGTGAAAATGCATGTTCTTATAACATTAAAATAGATACAATAAATTACAAAACGAAGTGAAAAGAAAAAAAATCATTGCAATCTTTTGACTCGGTGTTTCTTCAAGTATTTGCTATGTATAGGGGTACTTGAAGGTTCACTGTAAACATTTTTAAGATTAATCCATTTAACTTGACATTCTTGGGGACTTTGTTTAAAAACAGTTTTATCATCCGTGATGGAATCGTTAGAAGGTTCCGCAGCAAGTGGTGTTTCATCAATTGTTTCATGAGGGTTGTATTCTATAGCATTATCCGATTCTATTTCGCTGTCGGTGTTATGATTGGACTTATTTGTGGTCATTAATTCAAGCTCAGACTTGGCTTCATCCATTTTATTGGCTGATTTAGAATTAATGGAAGAGCTCAAATTCGAGACTGGCATAGATTGGGAGACTTGTCGAGGTGAAGTCTTCCAGAATTTAGAATATGATATATTTTCAGAACTGTGCTTGTGATCTTTTTTATATTTTTTCTTATAAGTGACAGTTTTAAATTTATTCATGTCCTGTGACATTTCATTAGATGGGGCATGAAACATTTCGTGTTCATGACCAGTTGGCTGATTAACATTACTACTATTGAGAGCTACTGGCAATGTCTTTACAATAACGGATTCGGGAGTATTATCAGTAAGTATATTGTTTCTTTTGTTTTGAATAATATCAGTTGCAGGTGGTTTTTTGATCATAGAAGAGTAGCTGGTACCAGATACAGGAGTTTGAGATTTTACAAGTTTACGAGCTTCGGAGTAAGAAATTTGTTTTTTAATTTTTGTACTAATTATTTCTTTTTCTAGCTGCCATGCTGGACAGTTTCGAGAAAAGGAAGTATGTGTACCTTGACAATTAAAGCATTTCTCCCTAGATGTGCATTCCGAACTATCGTGACCTACTTCTGCACAGCGGGCGCAAGTTAGTGTCCCTCGGCAAGAAGTTCTTGAATGTCCGAACCGTTGACACTTAAAACAACGAAGCGGATTCGGTATATATGGTCGAACCAACAGGCGCATGTACCCTGCCTTAATGTACTCAGGTAATTTGTTGAAACTAAAGGTAAGAACCAGATGTTTGGTATTTAGGAGCTGGCCATCTCTCCGTACAGATATACGCCGTACATGGCTAACCCCTTGTCCTTGCAACTCTTTAGTTATTTCATCTACCGGTACATTGAATAGCTCCCCACAGGAAATGACACCTTTGGAGGAATTCAGTGAAGAATGTGGAGAAACAACAACTGGTATATTTTCCAATGATTTTAATTTCATAATTTGTACAGACTGTTTACGCGATTGTACTTCGACCAGCAAATCGCCAGATCGAAGTTTTTTAGTACTTTTAACTTCACCAATATTGCCAGTTATGCCTCTTTCAACAACAAACGGAGAGACAGAATGAAATGTATCATTAGTAACAGATGATCTTTTGATAATGAAAAAGGTTGGAAAATTAGGTACTGTTGTAAATGTAGAAACATTTTGTTGCCCACTGAAGGGAGGTTTTTTTTTTACCCATGCACAAAAGGTCATGAGATTCGGGTCCCGACGGCACCGCCCACCACCGAGCCCTACAAGGGATGGCAGTTACCGGCTCTGAGAACTCCAGCCTCGGCACTTACCATGGTGCTAGTCAAGACCTATACGCTCAAAGCCACCTCCAGGAACGTTGACCACCCTTAACGCCAAGCCCCAGAGAATGTCCCTTTCGCTTGATCCCTAGCAAACTAACCAAATTGTTAGGTTACCAGCCGAATTGATGCACTGGGGACCACAGTGTACCACCCGTCTAATGGGTTGCCACGTACGGCCAACACGTGGGGTTTTTGGCTGTCCATGAGAAGCAAGAAGCAAACAGAGCGGCGACAGCTTCTCATGGAGAGCTCCCTCGCTTACCGTCGAGGGATGGAAGGACCAAGCAAAAAGCAGAAGGCGTAGAGGAGAGTAAGCATGAATGGAGTATAGATCCCTGGGTACCTCGGGATTGGGACACCCGTACTCACCTAAAGAAGGTGAGCCCCTGAGGGGTAAAGATCCCTGGGAACCTCGGGATTTGGACACCCGTACTCACCTATAGTAGGTGAGCCCCTGAGGGGCGTACAGTTGGCAAAGCTGGAAATAAAGCATTGTTCAGCTTTTAATTGTAGGATTCGAATGAATCAATGATAAACCGTAGTAATTAATAAAAACTTCTAAGTTTAGATATTAATATTCTCCCATCACAGGTATTCTTAAAGAAAATTTTCAAAGAATTTTATTGATTTTTTTAAATATTTTATCTATTTTTGTATGTTTCTTTGATTTCAGAAAAAAGGCAAATCTATCAAATTGGTACAAAAAAATAATTGTAAAT
>JAPMOR010015793.1:697400-708755 GCA_026543865.1 Argiope aurantia
AATGATATTTTAAACTCTAATTTCAATTCCAAATTAATTCCCAAAGTTTCATCGTAATTTAACACATATCAAAATCATTCTAAAATATTTTCTTATTTCCTGATCCCATTCCACTTTTTCTATTTAACTAATTCAAGAGAAGCTTTGTAAAATGCATTAGTCAGCGGTTCTCACGCTCCGAGTGAAATTAAAAAAATTGCTGATCTAAACAAATACTTTTAAAAAGATTCCTGCGTTTCCCTTACTTGTGAGTAACATGAGTCAGAAATACCTATCGGAATCTTAATATGAAAAAATATTTTGCCTATCAATATCTCATGTTACATAAGACGAGGAATATTTATTTCGCGCTCTTGCCTCTCTTCTCTTGCCTAATCAGTTGCTGTGAGCGGACGTGCTTTGTCTGCGCCTCTTGTAAATTAACTATGCTTTTCCGGGATGAATTAAAGCGAACTTAAACAATTCAAAATCTTTTTCTCAATCTTCGAAACTGCCTTCTGCTTTCAAAAAATTAAATTCTTACATTTTAAAGAGTCGACATGATAGTTTTCTGTGCATAATTGTAAATTGAATTAAAATTAAATTCTCGGGAAGAGAGGACTTCATTCGCCGTGGCTCGGTGCGCTGTCTCCTGTGACGCTGAGAGTCCACTTCAATCTATGCCATATCTTCTGCATTCCGTTCCTGTTGCTGCATCGCCGATGGTACCTTCCGTAACCTGTGACCTCATCCAACATTCCTGCCCTGCAGTTCAATACCCTTGTGTTTGTGCTCTTTACTTTCAAGAAAGTTCCAGCTCTTAGTGTGACATGATTCATCCAGTTTCTCAAAATATTACTGGTGCTTTATATTATCACCACATTATAATAATCTCCTGTTTTACTCCCCAGTAGACAACAGTGCCAGTTCCAGTGCTCAAAATTGCCTTTTTGTGATTAATTAAAAAAGTGATTATTCATCAAAAAGTAATTAGTATTAAAAAAAGTCTCCATCAACTGACTCAACGATTGAAAGTCAAAATTTATATTTTGTACTTTTGATTTTATTTTGAATTTTATTTTTCAATTACAATACAATTGCAAATGGCATTTTTATATATTATTTAAAATATTATGAAGCTTTTAAAATTTTTTCAAATCTATTATTTAAAATTTATGCATAATATTAAAGTGTGTTGAATTTGAAATTTATTTATATGCTATTAAAGTCAAGAGAGATGATTTCTCCAAATAAATTTATTTATTTAACTCCAAGATTTTAAATTAAAAATAAATAAATAAAGGCCATGACACATGATATCAGAGAAATTTAGTGAGTACCTCAGAGGAAATACACCTCTGATTGTAATTAAACTATGGTATTTATTGTGTCAGAATGCTTTTATGTTTTAATATGCATACAGACGCGGTGAATGAAAAAAAGTAACATACCAAGATTCTTATATACTTAATAATTAATGGTACGTGATAATTAGAATAATGTAGTAAATGCCTCAGAGGAAATTGTTACACCTCTGACAGTTATTAAGATACCCTGTATCATCAGTGTCAAAATACTTGTTTTTACAAAATACAAATGTTTTTTTTCTTTCAATTACCATTTTCTTTCAATTTTTTATATTATTATTTCTCAAATATTTTATCACAAGAGTATTTTGAAACTTGTGTTTGTTATATCCATTTACAAGTGTTTTGTTTGAAAACTTTAAATCTTGTATTTATTATTTTTAGTTTCAAGTATTTTATACGAATTAATTCAATTTTACAATTATTATTTTCATTTTCAAATGATTTATATGAAGTTTTGAATCTTATGTTTTCTATTTATAGTTCAAATACTTTATTTGAAATCATAATTATATTGATATTTAATTTGGGTAAAATCATAACAATATTGATATTAGATTTAATAATTTAATATTTCATTTTTAATTTAATAATCTTGTTGAGTCAGACTTCTTAGCATTTAAGAATAATATAAGCAAATATACCATAGGCTATTTTCATTAAATTAAGTTCATCAATTGAGTTTTACAAAAAAATAGTAAAAATAACTTTGTGCGTAATATCATTTAAATTTTTAATATTTTGTTGTTATTATTGATGATTATTTAGATTTATATAATATTTTCACAAATAAAATTCTTAGTCTTTTTATACTTCTAATATTAAATGATGAGTGGGATTTCTATATCAATGTAAAGGTAAGGGAAACAGGTTTCTGTATGAATGTAGGAGTAAGGGAATTACTTTTAACATGCACTTAATTTCTTATTCAGACACCACTGTAGGGTATGGTTGTGTGTCAAAGGACCCTGACGCACTTCTACGTATTGCAGTGGGGAAAATTATAAAGATATTTAATTTCAATTCCATATTAATTCCCAAAGTTTCATCATAATATAGAACATATCAAAGTCATTCTAAAATGTTCTCTTATTTCCTGATCCCATGCCACTTTTTATATTTAATTAATTCATGAGAAGCTTTATAAATGCTTTTGTCAGCGGTTCTCACGGTCCGAGTGAAAGGAGAAAAATTGCTGATCTAAACAAATACTTTTTTAAAGATCTCTGTGTTTCCTTTACTTGTGAAAACATTCGTCAGAAATCCCTATCGGAATCTTAATAGTATTAGTACTGTGAAAAAATATTTTTCCCTATCAATATCTCATGTTATATAAGACGAGGGATAATTAATTTCGCGATCTTCAATTTCTTCTCTTGCCGAATCTGTTGCTGTGAGCGGACGGGCTTTTTCTGCGCCTCTTGTAAATAAATTATACCTTCCCGGGATGGATTAAAGCGAACATAAACAATTCAAAGTCTCCTTCTCTATCTTCGAAACTGCCTTCTGTTTTCAAAAAAATAAATGCTTACGTTATATATGTATATATAGTCCTTGACAATTATCTGCAAACTATCTGCCTCAGTCAAACAGATTCAAATTGCTTAATTCAATATCTTCGATCTTCGTTTGTTATTCTTGGAGACCTTAGCGGCCATAGTCCCATTTGGGCCAACACCAAGATAAATATTCCTATAAGTTGCCCGTCACTTTTGTCTTTTTTGAGTTTGACAAAAGATGATTTTCTCTACAATAGTGACCGTTTTCCTTTGATTATAGCTGATAATAGAAAAACCATCGGAAATGTTACCAACCATCTAGTTTTACATACACAGCAGCTGACTGGAATATATTCGCTACTCTTTCAACGATAAATAAATATATGGTTGAAAATAATTCCATTGATCAGTCAATAGCAATAAACACTCAACCCATAAGCTTCATGCTTCAATACTTCCATTATGCAAACTAAATGCAACGCGCAGGAAACAAAGTAAACCGTTGTGGAACAGTGACTACCAACGGCCGCACAAGGAGCAATGAAAAGCATGGGGTGTCTTTCACAGATATCCCACATCAGAAAATTTAATTAAAAAAAAAGCAAAAGCAGTATCCCAACATATTCAGAGATACAGCCTTATAATGTCTACACAAAAATTCATTTCATGCATTAAGTTCTCCATTTCTAGTAGAAAGTTAGTTAGTTATAGATGTTATAAAAGCTGCTGGTACCATTTCTTCTAACTTTACATCAATTTTAAATGTTAACAATCAAACTATATCATCTCTAAATGACCTAACAAATATAGTAGCTTCTACATTTGCAAATATATCTTCTAACCAAAATTATAATCCACATATTTTAAATTTTAAAAGGAAATCCGAGAACAAAAAATTGAATTTTAATTCACACTTTGACTTACCTTATAATAACAGTTTTACCTATCAAGAACTTCAGCTTACTTTAGCAAATGTTCATATATCTTCCCCTAGTCCAGATAACTTCAACTCTCCAATGATCCAGCATTTAACTTATGGTTTTCAGAAACGTTTTTTTGATCTTTTTAACCAGATTAGGAGTGAATAACATATTTCTTCGCAATAGGCAATAATTTTCCTCTCTTAAAGCCCAATAAAGATCTACTAACCTTTCGAACTATCGCCCCAGTCTTAACCAACTGTTTGTGCAAACTTTTATAAAAAATGGTTAATCAATGCCTTAGATAGCCGTTTTAGAGACAAAAAATGTTCTCAGTCCATTCCAAAGTGGTTTTAGAATGGGAAGATCGACTTGATATAACTTGTTAGTTTTGGAAAGTGTCTACGATATAATTTTTTACAGGGGAAACATTTAGAGGCCATCTTTTTTTATACCGAAAGAAATTTATGGCTGCACATGAAGATATGGCATCCTTAAAGAGCTGTATGATTTAAACCTCTGAGGGAACTAACCAAATTTCATACAAATTTTTTTAAGATTACGACAATTCAGAGTCAAAATAGAATCTGAGTTTTCCAACATTTTTACTCAAGAAGAGGGTGTTCCACAGGGCAGTGTCATCCTTTTCTCTTTAAAAATAAACAATATTTTAAACCAATTTCTGCTTAATGCTAAGGGATACATTTATGTTGACACCCTGTATATTTCTTGCACAGGAATCATATGTGTTTTGTAGAAAAACAACAGCATTGCAGTAAACAAAATTAAACAGTGGTCAGACTTTAATGGTTTTACTATTTCGACAATCAAAACTGCTGAAGTCCATTTCTGTCGAAAGCGATATCTTCAACTAGACCCAGAAATCACATTAGATGGTCAAAAAATTCCTGTTATTAAAGAAATTCGTTTCTGATGAATTATTTTTTACAAAAAGCTGACATTTTAATCCCACCTAACTGTTTGATGGGAAAAAAAGGAAGGGTTACTTCAGGGCCTAGCATTAGAGAATATTCCGCTGTGCGATTCTTCCTTTCTGCCAGGCTTTCCTCCCTTAAGAAAGGTGGATCCGGCCAATATAGATCGATTCCCCTGAAGGGCGAAGGAGTAACCCTCAATTAGTAATTCATCAAAAGGCATATCTGTTGTCCCTTCGAAGGAAATCCCACTGAATTCTTCAAATTACTCTCACTCGCCTCTTTTACAAAATGCAGAGATTAAGTACATATAGTTTATAAAATAAATTCCTCTCCTTTTTGGGAAGAAAATTTTACATGCCCAACTAGTATAATATGTGCTTTTTAAATTTCACGTAAAATTACTCAGCAGTACAGCTGAATTTTGCAAGTACTTTCATTATTTGTCTAGTCTACTATCTGATCTCAGTCGTACGGTGAATTTCAAGGCAGTAACATCTGATTGATTACAAATTTCTTGAAGTGCTAGGTACTTTTGTACGTTTTTATATTTCTTCTTTATGTATATACATAGCAAAGAGCCTTCCCTAAGCAATCAATACATCCCAGGTAAAAAACTTAAGCAATTAAAATTAATATAATCTCTACACATACATATTACCTGCTGCATTTAGCTAAGATTCCAAATGCACATATTCAATAAATAGGTATCTACTTGTACAATAAACAATTTCCATAAAACAGTCTCGAGTCTTTAGCTCGGAATAATAGCTGCAATTACAAATACCAATAATAAAATTCATTTTATAACAAATATTGTTTAAAATATCGTTAAACCACAAATAAACACTTCTGTCTGCTTTAAAGCGTCCTTCTGAAAAAGGCGAAATTCCTAAGGGTCTGAGCCCAGTAATACTTCGTTTTTTAGACACCCTTTCATTTCTTCTCTGTCTAAGAAAATATCAGTTTTCAGGTAGAATTTCTTGATTTTCTAATTCACTCTGTATCTACCGGAGAACATTAAATTATTTGGCGAATGAATCGTCGGGGATTTTCAGCATTCTTATTACTAGTTTCTTCTACTGAAGATTGACCCCCTTGAGTTTGATCTTTCACCGGCTGCTCTCAACAAACCTGCCCTCCGTAAAAGAATATTTTATTATTCTAGGAGTTGCTTTAGTCAACCTATCTACATTGACTATTTCTACTCTTGTAGGACATTTCATCTCTTGACTTTCAAATACTGCTGGATTGAATTATCTAGTGAGTACAAATTTGACCTTTTATTGGATTTCTATAATTTGTGTGACAGAAGAGGATTGAGACATTATAAAAACACCTCGTAACTTACTTCCAAATTTTTCTTCCGTGAATTTTAGTCAATTTTGTTCCTGTCTCACAGCAGCCGATATCAAATTATTGTGAATGGAATTGTGTGTGCTCTTCAGCTATAATAGTTTATACATGTCAAAGAACTTCTCACAAGTTTCCTACAAAAAGGTATTATAAATTTATCTACAAACTCAATATTCTTATTATTAGGAGAAACGTGCCCCTAAGAAATCACAAAGACCAAATATGTGATGAATTTACTTAAAAATGAACATTTTGAGGGATTAACTTTTAAATTGTATTCTGACAGCCTATTGAATAACGGTTGTAACTTTTCAAAATATTCTGATTCTGCAGAAGAATCGACAACAATATCATCTGCATACACCAAAATTGTAAACGATTTTAATCCTGCCACATCCATTAAAAGTTAAAAACAATTCCACTAGTAAGCAAATCAAATGAGGATTTATTATTTGAAATTAATCACTTTCTTTTATTACAGTAATCTCATATTTATCTTGTGTGTAATTTTTGCTGGAAAAAAAACCACTCATGAGGTCTAAAGTAGAAAAATACAAACTACATTGCAAATTATCCATAATCTCAGATATTAACGGCAAAGGATAACAGTCAGCAACTACTTTTTCGTTTAATATCCGAAAATCGTCGGTAACAGATCGATATTCTCCCGAGACCATTTCCACAAGCAAAACCGGGGGAAAATGCGGAACCGTGAGAGCTTCTGATGCCCCAGTATCTCTAACTGTTTGTCCATCTCGGACGCAAAATTATGAGGAACCGTAAATATTCTTTGTTTTACTGAAATTGCATCAAATAACAATGTCACACCCCAGAAACTAATTGCACTGAAGTAGAAAATACTTTCCTATTTTTGCCTACTTTTTGGGTCAAATAAAGAAAAGCGGATTTTACTATAATAATAAGAATGGCTGAGAAACTTCATCTGCAGGAGTGGTTACTGTGAAGTTTCCATTATTAAATAGGATTACATTCTCAACGAAATTTAAGAGGCATTTATTTTGGTGAAGAAAGGGCATTCCTAAAATAACATTAAAATGCTGAAATAGAGAAGACAGTGACATAAAGAATGTTTCGTTCTGACAATCTTCTTGATAAAAAACGGTCGTTATTATTCTGAAATTCGACCTCACTTCCCTGAATCGTAATCAACCTCATCTTAAAGGATGCCTCATTAAATCGTGAGTATTTATAGACTTACCAAAAATCATGCTCAGACCTTCACTTGAGTCCACCAGTAGCAATGTAGTCTTTGTTCTGAATTTTAATATCAACTTTGGCAATTAAGTTTGATTTGCAAATGCATTATCTTGTATTTGCTGCATTTGCTGTATTTGTATTTTGTTTGTGGGCCCATATTTAGCTTTGTTAAATCACCTTTTCTCGTTACAATGATCTTCCTCATTAGAATTTTCTTGCCTATCCCCCCCCCGAGTGGTTGGTATCGTGCTTTTTGCCTATCACTCTCCGAACAAAAACGGGCTATATGACCAGATTTATTACATGAAAAACACATTCCTTCATTCCCTTTAGTTAAATTTTCTATCTTTACTGTCAAGTTTTTCACTTTCACTAATACTTTTCCCTACAATTCATCTCCTTCTCTCCTTAGTATTTCTCTCCGTTGCAAAAATTTGAGCTTGTGGAAAGAATCCCATTATAAGCACTTCACACTCTTTCTTGTTAAAGGGTGGCTTTCTTAATATCATGGATTAATTTGGGATTCACTTCTAGGTTAGCACGGTGTATTTCAAGGACCAAATTGGCTAATAACATCGAGTCCAGCATTTTTTCGTTGATCGCTTTCTCTTTCTCACAGGGACAGCTTGGAAAAATAAAGCTGTTGCTTTTAACAGAAAAACTGCAACGAGGATTGAATGAAGGGAAAAAAAATAACCTCATACAAATTTGTATGAGGTTATTCTGACATTGTCGATTTCGATATCTGTATATAAAAACTTCTTTAATGAGTTATAATTCTCAATAATGAATCTTTGTTCTCTAGAAAAGATTAATGCTTTTCCCATTAATTTTAATTTCACTTCTAAATACAAATGATATCTATTTCATCGGAAATGTTCCCTTTTCAAAAATTTTTTCCCTTTAAGCATATCCCAATTTCACACACTCACCAGCACAAGAAATGATGTTTTTAAATAAGCAGAGGCGGCGTTAGCAGGGGAGGGGGCAAGATGGGCAATTGCCGCCATATCGGCAACCACTTGCCCCCCCCCCCCCGGTGTCGGCGAGAGATTGAAAATTTCGTCTGCAAAAATCTTCACCAATTCAGTATGGTTGTAGAAAACTGCACATTCTCGAATATAATAGTTTAAAAAACTACCTTAAAGTTAATATGTTGTAAACAGTCGAAATATCCAAGTAACGATTAAAGCAGTTTGACTATATTTGGCAAAATAATCGATAGGATGGCTAGTCAATAAGATGCTGCATTTTGTGGAAATTTTTTGATCGGCGGACAATGAACGCAATGCGATAGATGTCAAGGAAGTTAAATCCGTAGATTTTTAGGCTTTTGATTGAAATATCGTTCATCAAGCTTATAATTCGCATTACTTTTGGCAGTATATACGACAAGGTGAATAAGATATCTCATTCTGCCGACAATTTTTGGACGGCCGATTATGAACTGAATGCGATGGTATTCCGCAGTTTTTTAGACATCAGATTCAAATACCATTCATTCAGTTCATAATTTGTATTATGTTTTGCAATATAACCGATAAGGTGAATGAGATAAAGCATTTTTCAAAAACTTTTTGATTGATCGACTAACGCGTTTTTTTCCCGCTGCGGATATTTTACCGTTACCGCTCACAGAAAAAGAAGGTTTACACACACGGCGGTAAAACTTTCGTCGCCGTCGTAAGAGTCAGCGCCATTTCATCAATAAACACATTTAGTTTAACCGTGTTATTCAAACTATTTACTGCGTAAGGGTAATTTGAAACGAATAGAATGAAGATTCTCTCCTTATTGCTATTTTGTCGTCGAATGAAAAGGAAAAGCGAAAAATCGACTTATTTGGATTTATTCAATGAACTAAAAAAAGAGAGGAGTTCAGAGCTTTTTATACGTTATTTGAAGATTTGAGACGAAAGAAATTGGCATTGAAATTCTTCAATGACTTCAGCATGTGAAGACTTCCTTTGGTGGATTACATGGACGGCTAAAAAATGAGGAATTCCCTTCAGCTTGTAGAAATAATGACAATAACTTTTAAAAGTCGGAATATTAAATTGAACCGAGTAAAATAAATGTTACAATTCTTTTCGTTCATTGTTATTTGAAAGTTTTGAAGGTAACTTTGTTTATTGATGGGATTCTATAAAAAAACATACAAATATGAATAGAACCTTAGATACGTTTTATACATATAAATATACAATTAATATTAATATGTATTAATTATATAATTAATATACCATTTAATTGTGCTAATGGGTATTTCTGACAGTAAATACCGTTTTATTTTGTGCTTGCCAGGTACAGAAAATCAAGTTCCATACTTTGTTATTGGTGATGCAGCATTTGAGTTGCATAAAAATTTGCTGAGTTCATAAGTTGGAACACATTTGGCAGTGAAAAAGAAAAATCTTCAACTATCGATTTGTCCAGCAAGAAGGTCCATAGAATGCGCTTTTGATATTCTCAGCAATAAATGGAGTTCTTTTAATGTTCTACCACAATTTGCGCATGATATTATTAATTATTCTTTATAATTATGATAGGGAAAGAGATGGATACAATGTCAATCATAGGTTTGGAAGATATTGAAGGAGAGAGGAGGCTTCAAAGCAAACAATTCTGTTTAGATATTTGGTTAACATTCTGTTTAGATATTTGGTTTCAAATGTAGGAATTGTTTCCTGGCATACATCTACTATATAAAAATATTCTGATCGCCATGATATTAGTGACAGATAGCTGAAAAATATGCCGCTTTCTTATTTGAAATAAGTATTACAAGAGTAAACGGTTTTCTTCACATTATTTTTATTTGCTTGTAAAATATTTTTGATTTATTAGAAACTAGCCGTTATTGACGATCAGCCGGTTCGCCAATCTTAATGCACGTTAAAATTTTAATCATTAAATATTTTATGGAACTCCCATTTTAATTGCTTCTTCATTAAAATATTTTAAAACTTCAAATTTTAATAATTAAATATTTTATGGAACTCCCATTTTAATTGCTTCTTCATTAAAATATTTTAAAACTTCAAATTTTAATAGTCATATAATTCACTCATAATATTATAAAGGCCTTCAGCCATAACGTAATATGTATCTCTCAAATTTTCTGTTAGCTCCCGTAGAATTTATGCTTTAAATTAAAGCAGAAATGATTAAACTGCAATAAATATAATAATATATTTTTTACTGAAACGAATCATTTTTTTTAAATATGAGTACTGAAAACAGAGTCGCTGAGTATTTAAACCTTATGGGCAATAAAAATATTTTTCTTAATTTATATAATATCTCAAGAAGTTTTCAACAAAATTTTCTCAGATTCATCATGAACAGATCTATTAATTAACAATGTTTAGTTTTAAATACATCAAACACTAAAAAAATAAACAGAATCGTTTGAAATAATCTGTCGAAAACATATAAAGCCTTCACACACGTATCCGTTGTCAACAATCAGAATACAATGCGCATGCGCTAATTTTCAACGCCAATTATGGTAACGCAAATGAGTGAATTTTCTACTCCAGTTGGGGTAACGCTATGCAGATTAGAAATTTTTAATTTCCTTTATTCTGTTTTATTTTAATTCAAAAGTACTTCAGAATGAATTTGAAAGATCGATTCATTAACATTGTTTAATTTTAAATGCATCAAACATTAAGAAAAATAAACAGAATCGTTTGAAATAATTAGTCGAACAATGTTAAGCCTATTCTCATTAGCGTGGGGAAAAAATCTGAATCCTTACTCATTTGGCGGTGGGGAAATGAAGATTTTTTTGGTGGGAAACTTAATTTTTAATTAATAATTAAAATTCTAATTAAAAATTCAAAAAAGGAACCCCAGGTGCACATTTCCGACCTCCAAGGTATACATGTACCAAATTTGGTGGCTGTAGGTGAAACGGTCCGGCCGCCTGTAGAGCGCCAACACACACACACACACACACACACACACACACACACACACACACACACACACACACACACACACACACACACACACACACACACACACACACACACACACACACACACACACACACACACACACACACACACACACA